>JAJOOO010001391.1:0-125762 GCA_029582685.1 Solanum piurae | reverse complement strand
TGCACCAATCGACACTAGCCTATTAGATAGTATCACACTAAATCTATGTTGATAATTCTTTTCTTGTTGATTACCTCCTTGGTCCGGCAAGTAGCAACAAGGCGAGTTTTAACGTTGCGCACCGTTAAAAAGACTTTTAAACGAAAGAATTATCAATGCATGCAAAACACTATTCAAGAATTGCTTATTTACTATTCATACTTTGTTAATCGCTCATGGTTCTCACAACCCTAGTTATGGAGTTTAGTTACCCATAATCATATGAACACAATTCATTGATTTAGATGAAAGAATTATGAACTTACGTAAGAAGAATAATAAACTCAGAAATTGAACTTGAATTGCAACTCCCAAAATCTTCAAAACTATCTTAAGAAATTAATAATTGTTAAAGTTGCAAGTTAATCTCCCAAGTCAAGAACTAGAATAAAAGTAATAAAATCCAACCCCAAAAATGAGGTTTACATGCCCTATTTATAGAAAACAAGTCCTAAATTAAAAGGGAAATTAAATAAGGAAAGTTTGTTCAGGCACGCGTCTTCATTCCACGAGACTGACTCATGGACCGTCAATGGATCTACGGTCTGTGAGTCCCTTCCGTCATCCAGGACTTAGAAAATATTTCAGCTTCCAAAAATCAGCTTCTCTGAAGCAAACGACGAAACTAAAGTACGGACTGTAGATTGATCTACGGTCCGTCAATCCTCCTCCGTAGCTCCACACTTAGAATCTTCATAAATCAGGTACTGAAACCCTCGCAGTATCAATCTACGGATCAACAGTACGGTCTGTAGATCAATGGTCACCGTGGTTCCACACTTGGTCAGATTTCCCTGATTTGCCTTCCATTCCTTGCCTGCTGATCTACGACCACCATCTACGGAGCGTCAATGGACCTATGGTCCGTAGATAACCTCCGTAGATTCCCATTTATGCATTTCTTTCAACTTTCTCTTTACTTCCGCGCCTGAACATCTTTCCTGCAAAATATGATAAAAACACATAAAAACCAATACAAAAATACCATAGACACACACAACTTGTAGGTCAAATGTATTAGAAATACCGTAAACTCGCGGTATATCAACTCCCGATGAAATAGCAAAGGGCTCCAAGCTAGAATCACTGCAATCCTAAGGAAGCACACAATCTCTCGTAACGCATCGGAGTTGCAGAAATAGCGAGAGGAGATAGAAAGGCTAACAAGCAGCACAAATGGCTAATCTAATGCTCCTTCTATTAGACCCTAGTTTGCTATTCCGATCTACAAGGACCTTGTCCATCTGAAACGACGTTGGAGACAATGTTGCATGGATCTAAGGAAACACTAGTCTATCCTAGACTAAGTCCAAATCATGCTCCAATTACAAGTAATCAAACAAGTAAATCGCATAGCATGCTAGAACACACATACAACCCCTATCAACATGGAACTACCCTCAAAATAGTAGTAATAAACCCTAAATCATAGTCTCTAGCAAGAAAAGAAGGAATAACTAGGTACCCACCCAAAATTCACACTCATCATCAAGAATTTACACATTCATGTTCAATCTAATTAGAAAGGATGTCGTAGCCTATCTGTAGGATGATCGCCCGCTCGAAATCACAAGGCCAGAGCTTTTCCCTTCTGAATGACCTCTAAACGCTACCACACTATCATAAATAGGATCACACCGTCAATACGGGCATTTAGATACAAAAATCACCCAAAAAGGAGACAAACTAAATTTTAGAGTGAAATTAAAATTGGGAGATCCATGCCAGAAATTCTGGAATTGACTTTTTCAAAAGGTCCTAATCTATGACTTGAACCTATATCCCAAAATAGAACACAATTCGAGGCTCGAAAATTAGCTAACACAAAAAAACTCTAATCGAAAAGGATGCGGCAGCAACTTACTGGAAAAATTCACCTCGAATGGAGTGCCACCAATACAATCCAATCACTCCACCTTGTCGCCCCAGAAAACAAGCACATGGAACATTGAATCGCCAAAATTTGAGCTAAATTGAGGGAGAAATTGCAATTCTAATATCCATAGCCAAGGCTGGTCGTGACCAGAGGTTAAAAAAAGAGGGCTGGTTGGTGGCCGGTCGCGATCGCGGCCGACTATGCACAAATAGAAGGCCCAGCGCACCAGCCCTTCACGACAGCTAAGACATCCATCACGACCACGACGTCTCAGTTGACAGTAAAGGGCTTGGCCTCCAAAACTTCGACGGGTTGCCCTAGACTCATTCGAAATCCCTTGCACACTAACGAACTTTGCTACCCCATTGGAAACAACATTTCGGACTCAATGAACCATCAAAATACCCATCCGAGGTTATTTTGATAACTAGTGAGTCCCAAATCCAATTTCCATTTTAAGCCAAAATCCACGATGGGCCTTGGAATTGGCTTAAAAACCTCGAGACCTAAGCGAACTCGATATTCTAGTGCTAACCGCGTTGATGGAATTCTCATCCGAGCTCATTTACCCAAAATGTTGACTAAAGTCAAACCTAGGCTTTAATTTGAAAGTTAAAAAGCCTAATCACACAGACTCACATTGAAAACCTTGGGAGTCGTGCCAACTATATTACTACCCTTAAATGACCCTCCTAAAACTTTCCACTATTTTGATAAAAAATGACCACTCAAGATTCGAAATCTCCCCAAACACTATAACTCACATAAAATCAAACAAACGACCAGGTAACCGAACTTTCAGTCCCAGGAAGTCATAATTCACTTATTATAGGAAAGCTCTAAATTTAAAATAGAAGGGAAAAGACAGAAATATCCGTATGGTCATTACATATGTTACTTGTAGGGAGGTGAAAACCCAACTTGAATATAACATGTCACGTGAAGGGATGTGACAACACAACATGTTTATTGAAAAGCAGATGACCAAATTTGAACATAATAAAATCTGCATCACAATTGTTAGTAGAATCAGTAACATAAACACAACATAAATTATGACAACATGGACTCATATGAACATCGATCAAAGTGATGAACCAATGCAACATTTTGAACATAAGAACATCATGAGTATAAACGTTAATGTCAATTTGAATGGAATATCAAAGTAAAAAATTGTCATTTTGAACGACATGAAAAACCAATTCTTTTTTAAAAAATCATTTGTAATGGCATGACTCATGCAATCCACATTGCCTCAAGGCCATTCACTCAAAGCCAACATTGGGAACTCCAAAGTATGGAAATATTGTTCACAAATATGGGGGGTTATTGATCTTGATTTGATGACAAAGAAGGTATTCCATGCCTTGAATAGTAACATACGCGTGTGGAAGGAGCTCACATGTAACATTCTAGAAACTAGTAGGCTAAACTAGAGCTTGACATTAGGGTGAGAGCCTTGAAATGTACCTTCCCGTACTTTAAAATAAATGTTTTCATGTTAGAAAGTCAAGTTTCAAACCCCAAGGACCAACCATGGGCCCTTGAGGAATGCACAAAAATATGCCTGGGCAGTGACCCGTAGGGGCCACTCACTCCCCGTAGGTCCCCCCATGCCTCATGGGTGAGGGGCCTTAGATGGAACCTAATGGATCTGGTCTCAAACCCTGACCCAGGCCTCACCAGCACGGGTCGTGGGTCCAACCACGATCCATCTGTGAGGGGGTCATGGTTGATGACTGGCAACGATTTCGGGAGTTAGTTGAGGGGTACTTTGGGGTTTTCCATTTTTATTTTAATAATAAGTGACGTCATTTTACACTAAAATATGATAACTATATAATGTTTTAAGACCCCAAATTAAGTCATCTTCCTCATAATTCCAAAATCCCAAATCAAAACCAACTTTTCCCCCAAAACTCTCTCTCTAGAACTCCAAAGAAGAAGAAGAAGAAAGGTGAAGCTAGGGTTTGAAGGAGAACGTTTTCCACTCAATTTCATTGGAATTCAAAGCTAAGGTATGGTATCTCTTCATCCATGGAGCTAGAAATCCCAAAAGTTAGGGTTTGACTTCAATCTCAAGGATCCCTTTCAAATTCATTTTTAATGATTGAATTATGATTTATTATGGATATATTGATGATTTTATATTTTTTTTATGTTGAATCTCCCAAGAATCCATGAATTTCCCCTATTTTCCCAATTTGGATCTCATAGTGTGGGTATTGATTGATGCAAGTAGAATATGATAGAATTAATCATCCAGTAATTGAACTACTTGAATTATGTTATTAGCCATGTTAAATGTAGTAATTCTAGATGTGTTGATGGATTATGATCTATGGTCTTTCAAGGTCAAAGTATGAGAAATATGCATGATTATGAGGGTCATGTGTATGCTTTTAGAACACTTTGAGAGTAAAGTGAATATGATTATGATATAGTTGTTGTGTTGTTCGATGATTATCCTCATGTATACACTTATGTATCAATATGATATGATGTGAAAGGTTTTCTCACAAATATGATGATTCTAAAGTTGAAAGGCTATTCTCACCTATTGAATCTATGAGCTATCTTATGAATTATGTTGGATTGAGTGTCAAGGCATTCTTCCATAAATATGAACTTAATTAAAGACTTATTATGTACTCCATGGGAATTATGCTTAGCACCGAATGGATATTGAATATGAGATCGAAGCTCTCCCGCTAGAAAGGGAGGGTTTCTTGAATGTATCTTCTTGAGATGGAAGCTCCCCCGTTAGAAAGGGCGGGTTTCTAGTAGCAATCTCCTTGTCCCATAAACTATGTTCCCCCATAGGTTATTTAGCTAGTGGATCCACCTAAGCTAAGAGTATGTTTCTACCTTAGGCAAGTAGGATAACCCCTTTTCGGTGTGGGGTAGACACTGGACTCCATGGTAAGCTCACATTCTCTATATCGGTTAAGGCTAATTCCCACTATGATAAGAATATGAATTATGAACTATGCCTACTCAAGAGGTTTTACTTGGCATGGGTAGGATTATCGGATCCTATTCATGCATTGCACAAGTATGCTGTGAGTGTACTTATGGTATGTTTCTCTTATGTTATGATGATCTATGTAATGAATACTCTTATGACTTATGCTTTTCCATTATCTCCAAAATGATGCTTTAACTTAGTAAATTGCATGCATTCAACTAAAATGTCCCTTTTAGCATGTTTTCAAGGATTTTATGCATGACTATCATACTTAGTGCATTTTTGTAGTAACCCATATTTCCTTCATTTTTTCCCAAGTGTAGGGTCTGGTTCTTTAGGCGGTTATCATTTGGTTCAAGCTTGGATTCGACTATTCTCCTTGCTTGTGGTGAGTCCTCATGATTCGATGATGGGAGATTCACTTTGAGTTTCATTTCTAGTATTTCATTTTCGGACTATGTTGTATGGGCTATGCCCCTTTTCATTTGAACTATTGTAATATATGGCTAATTGAGACAAGTCTAGACTTTTGCTTTCCGTTATGAAAAATTTGGACTTGAAATGTTTTTTTACTCTTTAATATTCAATAGATTTATGTTATGATATGCTAAGTGGCTTACATGGTGCCTTTCGGGGTTCTATGTGCCTTGTTACATCTATGGGGTACCTTTGGGTCATGATAAACTTGGTATCAGAGTACAAGGTTTAGAATGATTCTAGAATGGTGTCTCAAAAGCCACGTCGATCTAGTAGAGTCTTGTTCATGAGTGTTAAGCGCGCCACACTGATGTTTGCATAATGAAGACACAACTTCCAATGCAAGTGTCTACGATCGTACAATAGTAAACTAACCCAACCAAGGGCTGGGGTCGAGTCCCAAGGGAGTGGGCTTGAGAATTAATAGGAAAATAAAATTTAGTTCTAATTAGTCATAGCTAAAAATATTTTTGAATACAAACATGTTAAATCTAAGAGGTGACGCAAGCATCAATTATCAATGGGGGTTTGTCACAAGTAAACAAAAACAACAAAAAATCAAAGAGTACTAATCAAGGAGATAGGGTTCTTAGGATGTGATAGGAATACGGGATAAACTAAACTATTAGGTACATGCTTTTGGTAAATAAATCCGTTGAATATTTGTGACTACGCTAGACTAAGTGGGAGTAAATTCTCTCTCGAGCAACTTACCCCGAATCAACTCGGTTTCTCTCGAACACCGAATTGCCATATGAAGAACAACCTTCACCTTAGCCCACTCACTCTCTCGAGGTGAGTGTGTGGGAGAAGGACTAGGTTTCACTCTCTCGAGTTGAACCTCATGTCCACCCAATCCCATCGGCCATCAAATTAGTAGTCTTAGTTTTACCAACCTCTCTCTCGAACAAGCCAAAAACACAAAGGTGAAATCGTATTTGCGACTACAATTTCATTAAGTTCCACCAAAACTACTAAATGAAATAAAATCTAAACAACAAATAAATCATCAACAAGCAAGACCTAATAGATAATCTAACCCATATTCACCAAATCACACCCCAAGAATTGGGGTTTTAGCTAGGCATGTAAAAGAGATAGAAATTTATACCAATATGAGTTTGCATTCAAATGGGTATGAAGACTTAAGTCTCAAAACAAGCCAGGAGTGAAGAATCCACAAGACCCAAGTCCAAATTCTTGGAGTTGAAACCCTTTGAATCTTCAAATTCTTCAAAACCCTCTCCAAACCTAGAACTAAAAATTCTATGTTAAAAATTCTATATTAAAAATTTGATATTAAGCTACAACTCTCAACGAGTATTTATAGTTTTCAAAAATCTGTGCTGCAGCGGATCATTCGACGCCGTTAGTCGAGATCGCTGATCAACTCAGTGATCCGCCCTTTTGTAGGTTTCATCGCCGTCTTGCTCTATCCTTCAGCATCGTCGTGTTTGGGATCATTGGGCGACATAGTACTGCTTCGCAGAACTGCTCGGCGACACGCCGACTGCTCCTTTTCACCGCCGATTTGATCCTTTCTTTCAGGGCTCAGCACACTGGAACAAAAGGTGAGGTAAGACCTTTTGGTGACTCACCGAATGGGTTCGGCGATTCTCAGATCTTCATTTCTTCATTCTTTCAGCTGCCTTTGTTCCTTTTTGCTAAGTAGTGTCCATGCTTTCCCTCAAACTCCAAATACCTGAAACTTAAGGGTTTTCATCAAATATTGAGACAAAATATGCATTTGAGGACACTAATTCTATCAAAATATACCCCTAAATGAGTCCAATTTGTGGACTCATCAACACCGCCAACTTAAAACTTTGCTTGTCCTCAAGCAAACTCATGCTCAAAAGTTCAAAAGGAGGTCTCGAACAGTGCTACACAAGACTCAATTGTGAATGCACACGACAAGACTCAAGTTACTTATGCAAAGATCAAATGTGCACTCAAAGATTCAAGTTGTGACTCACCAATATCAAAGAATTTCATGCTCACAATACGTGTTTCAAATGCAAGTTCAAGCTCAACCAAAGTGTTCAAATGCCCTCACACAAGGAATGATTCCATATTAACACATAATGGTTTGTAATTTAAAGATTTGGAATCAAATACAACACTCACGCTCACAAAGATGAACACGATGCATACTTTTACCCATAGGTTTACCCGTATTTTCTGATCAACATTTGTTTCAGCTCACTCAAGATCAAAAAGGTCTTTTCAAAGCTTGTAATGCGGCTGAGTGTAAAGGTATGGTCATTTAGGATCAGTGACTTTTATCCTTATGAAATATGGTGCTCACAACACTTCCTTTCCCTTTCCTTCTTCATTCTCTTTAGTGCTTATAAATCATCCTATTATTTAGTTTCCATGGATTGTTTGGAAACCCCATTTATTTTGTACTTTATTCCACAACTTTCTTTTTCATTCTTTTTCTTCTTCCTTCTCTTTTCTTTTTTTTTTATATGGAGGGGTTCCATGTTTCTCAAAATCATGGGTAGAGGGACTTTCTTGCACTTATTGATTTACCTTTTCTTTTCACCACACCCCCAACTTAGGCTTTTGGCCTAAGTTGGCTATTCAAACTAACCACAACTTCATGAGGGTTATGGGTAATGTATAAGAAAGGTAATGATTTCATCAAGTTTCTTCCAAAGAAAGGTAAGGCCCAAGGGGTGTTACAAAGAGGTTCACACATGCTCACAAGGTAGGCCACAAAGAGGTATATGTTAAATTGGCTCACACTCTTTAAAGTTTCCTAATATCATATCAATAGATAGCCTTACTTCGTCGATCGGACCAACGGGGAAAATTCTAGGATCTATCATGCATGTTTCAAAGTAAGCTCATCACACTAGGCATTGACACTACAATCAAACAGGACTCCAGACTTTCGCTAGTGTGCAATGATCATCACTAGAGACTCAATTCAATGCTAGGCTAGTCATAACGAGATGCAAAAAATTCACATATTGTCTATGCAACTTCATTTGGCCTCATCGTAGCCGCGCATTCATGTTCATTCGATTGAGAGCACTATTCAAGTCATCGGTATTGATCGGAACTGAGAATTAAATTTTGCAAAAGAACAACCACATTCAACACACGAGAGGTGGCAAAAAATTTCGGATGGGTCAAAATCATTTTACAATTTAAAATGAAAGGAGCCACAAGCTCAAACATCCACAGAAACCAGTGTAAATATACTAATATAGCTCACAACCCAAATACTCAAACAAAACATGATTCACGAGTGGCACGCAAAGGGGGGCCTCACCCCACCACAAAAAAAACATTTGTCCTCAAATGCAAATAACAGAATATCCAAAATTTAGATTAAAGAAAGACAGAGAGGGAGGTAGAGAAAGATCCTATCTACACTGTCACTCCATCTGTCTGGGCTACAGTGCCCGATGTGTCAGCCTGGAATTTGATAATGGCCCCCGGAGCTTCTTTAGAAGATTCAGCGGCAGCTAACTTACTAAGATTGTCCAAGTCATAAGCCGCCAAAAAGGAGTGGATAGCTGTGAAGAATCCACATCTCCACGAGGGAATAGTAAGGTCTCGGGGATTTGTTCTCTTGCTAGCACTGGGCTTCTTGCCCTCATTATCTATTTTGGGAGGATATGTTGCCTTTGTATTTTTCCTAAACTTTTTCGCTTTTGTTTGTTGGGGTGGCATATCTCTTCCAACTACTTTCAGTCTAGCCATTTCTGCAAAGCTTCAAGAAAAAGTTAGAAAGTATTCATACAAAAGCAAGGCAGTTCAGTTGCAGAATCACTTCACCGAACCAGTTGATGAAGCGCACAACTACTTAGGCGGTTCTCCGAGTGCAGTGCATATAGAATACAAGGGTGCAGACAAAGGACAAACCAGAAGTCTTTCGGTGAGACGGCGAATGCGTTTGGCGACATCATGCTTCTCGGCAAAAATTACAGAATTCAACATCACATTTAACAATAAATCAAATGAAAGATGGGGATGTAAGGCAAACCACCGAGTGGTTCAGCGAGCTCGAACCAACCCGTGAAATGGCCGAATATGCTTGCTTTCGACCCAACTTCTCAAATTCAACCCCGCAACCCCCAAAAAAAAATTAAGGTATGCACAACTAAAATTAGGCTTAGACCCAGTGACAATCATGCACAACCCACGATTTTTCATCCAATTTAAAGCGCAACATTCATGAATTAACTATTTAACTTAGTACGGGAAAAATTTGCAAGCCTAATAGGCAAACAAATATTCTAATCCTACTGGAGAGGCACAACACACATCATCAAAGTAATGCCATTTCATTTGAGTACAACTTTCAATACAAGAAGCTTAGGGCTTGGACACTAACCTTTGGTGTCGAGTAAGATGCAATTGAGATACTAGGTGGCAATTCAATCCAACTCCGAGCACAACTCAATAACAAACATACAATATAGACGCAGAGATATAAAAGTAGAGGTGCAGGTGTGAGTTTCAAAAATGAACAGTGAGGGAGCTTTAAGGAGTTTAAGCAATTTAAACCTTTGATTTTAAATACCGTCCAATTTTCGCTCATTCGACGACATTAGTAATGATCGCTGAATCATTCAACGACGCACCGAATCGTCACTTACCTCACCGAGTTTTATGGAACTCCCAATCAATGTTGGGAATCCAAACGACGATAAGGATTAGGATCACAGGATAGGTTGGCGATTCACCAACAATTTCTTGGGCTCGCTGAGTTTTACAGATTCTAGCTTAAAGTTGCCCTGAGCTTAACGATGGACTGGATCGGAGTCGCCGACATCTTCGGCGAATCGCCAAATGAAGCTTTTTGTTTGCTAAACTCCTTCTTTCCTAACACTTGCCACGCTTTAACCTGCACAACTAACACACCATTATTTTTAAAACAAAATTAAAAGAATAAAAAGAGTTTTGGGTTGCCTCCCAAACAACGCCTTAGTTAACGTCGTGGAACGACGCAAGTTCACCTTCAAACCTCATTTTTGGGGTTGATGATAGTGTCACTAGGTGAACCACCTTTCTGTCTCGGATTTAGGTGAGACGACATCTAATCCATTTGGGTCTCCAGCTGCTTGGTTGATACCGAATAAGAGGTAACAGTTTGTCTAAGGGTCGACACATCCTCTTTCAACTCTTTTGAGATCTTGTTTGACCCTTAAACTTTATTGACGATACGAGAAAGCATATACTCAGACCTACCACCCTCCGAATCCTTTGGCGTTTGGTGCTCGTGGAGAGGAACATACATGTCCTTCTCCCCATCCTTCCAATTAGGATTTTGGTCTCTCCATTCACGATCCTTGTATCCTTCATCTCTTTCCCAACCTTGGTTACCACCCTACTGGCAATAGCGTAGGTAGAAAACCTCCTCACATTTTCTGGAGTTCCAACCTTGATTCTCCCCAGGCTTTGAATAGCTTGGGGATGAACCCTCCTCAACTCTTAACACTCCACATGTTCCCTTCATATGCTCATGTATGACTTCCATCGAAGTCAACATTTTCTTGATGTTTTCATCGCTCTCTTTCTCTTTATCTAATTGCTCTTGTGTTAGTCTAATGTGGAATGGGGAAACGTGATCATCTTTTGTATACCACGCTTGATTTATTCTAGTCATGTCGTCTAGAAGAAATGAAGCCACCTCAAATGTTTGTAACATTATTCCTCCTCCTACCAACTGATCAGGCACTCCTTTATTTGCCGAATCAAGGCTCCGGTAGAAATATTGAAGTAACAAATTGGTTGGTAGCCCATGAGTTGGGCATTTAAGTAAGAGCTTCTTGAATCTCACCCATGCTTCATGGAGTGGTTCCCCTTCCCTTTGCTTGACCCTTGGACTAAGCTTCATCATTTTTTATGAAGGAAAAAATCGTGTGTTAAATGCTATGACCAGCTCCTCACATGATGTGATGGAATTTTTTTGTAACGTGGTTAACCACTTGCTTGCTTCTCCTTACAAGGACAATGGGAATAACCGCAACCAAATTGACTCTTGTGACACCCCTTTGATTGAAAAAGGGCTGCAAACATCTGTAAAACTTCTCACATGCTCATGCGGGTCTTCGTGATCTATCCCTACATATAATCCTCTCATTTGGAGAAGGTGAAGAGTTGTGGTAGTGACTTCAAACAACACATTTCCATCAGTTTGTGGAATGTAAATTGTACCCATTCCACCCGACTGATCCAGATTATAGACACTATTTACCTCGTCTATACCGTCTCGATGACCAGCTTAATTTTCATTCATCTCTTCCTCATGCATATTCATCTTTCCTTTTGTTAGGACAAGCACATGAAACTAAATTGAAAATTAGGTAAGTGAACTACAACTAAGAAGAACAAAAAATTTACTAAACTAAGAATTCTCCAATAACACCACTCCCCGGCAGCGGCGCCATTTTGATGTTTGCGTAATCAAGACACAACCTCTAATGCAAGTGTGTACGATCGTACAATAGTAAAGTAACCCAACCAAGGGTTGGGGTCGAGTCCCAAGGGAGTGGGCTTGAGAATTAATAGAAAAAAAAATTTAGATCTAATTAGTCATAGGTAAAAATATTTTCGAATACAAACATGTTAAATCTAAGAGGTGATGCAAGGGTCAATTAGCAATGGGGGTTTGTCACAAGTAAACAAAAACACCAAAAATGCAAAGAGTACTAATCAAGGAGATATGGTTCTTGGGATGTGATAAGAATACGGGATAAAATAAACTATTGGGTACATGCTTTTGATAATAAATGTTTTGAATATTTGTGACTAGGCTAGAGTGTAGTGAGGGTGAATTCTCTCTCGAGCAACTTACCCCGAATCAACTAGGTTTCTCTAGAACACCCAGATGTTGCATGAAGAACAACCTCCGCCTTAGCCCACTCACTCTCTCGAGCTGAGTGTGTGGGATAAGGACTAGGGTTCACTCTGTGGATTTGAACCTCATGTCGACCCAATCCCACCGGCCATCACTTTAGTAGTCTTAGTTTTACGACCTCTCTATCTCGAGCAAGCCAAAAACACAAAGGTGAAATTGTATTTGCAACTATAATTTCATTAAGTTACACCACAACTACTAAATAAAATCACATCTAAACAACAAATAAAACATCAACAAGCAAGACCCAATAGATAATCTAACCCATATTCACCAAATCACACCCCCAAGAAATAGGGTTTTAGCTAGGCAAGTAAAAGAGATAGAAATTTATACCACTATGAGTTTGCATTCAAATGGGTATGAAAATTTAAGTCTCAAAACAAGCCAAGAGTGAAGAATCCAGAAGACCCACATCCGAATTCTTGTAGTTGAAACCCTTTGAATCTTTAAGTTTTTGAAAATCCTCTCCAAACTTAGAACTCAAAATTCTATGTTAAAAATTCTATTTTAAAAATCTGGTCTTAATCTATGACTCTCAACGAGTATTTATAGTTTTCAAAAATTTGTGCTGCAATGGATGATTCGATGCCGTTATTCGACCTCACCGATCAACTCGGTGATCCGCTGTTTGGTAGGTTTCATCACCGTCTTGCTCTATCCTTCAACATCGTCGTGTTTTGGATCATTGGGTGACATAAAACTACTTCACAAAACTGCTCGACGACACGCCGATTGTTCCTTTTCACTGTCAATTTGATCCTTTCTTTCTTGGCTCAGCACACTGGAACAAAAGGCGAGGTAAGACCTTTTGGCCACTCATCGAATGGGTTCGGCAATTCACAGATCTTCAGTTCTTCGTTCTTGCAGCTGTCTTTGTTCATTTTTGCTAAGTAGTGTCCATGCTTTCCCTCAAACTCCAAATACCTGAAACTTAAGGGTTTTCATCAAATATTAAGACAAAATATGCATTTGAGGACACTAATTCTATCAAAATATTGCCCTAAATGAGTCCAATTTGTGGACTCATCACACACCTATGAATGAGAAGCTATAAGATGTTTAGAAAATTTCACTGTTTTCATTACTCTTAAGT
The DNA here is from genome assembly GCA_029582685.1 of Solanum piurae. NCBI lineage: Eukaryota > Viridiplantae > Streptophyta > Magnoliopsida > Solanales > Solanaceae > Solanum > Solanum piurae. The sequence continues at coordinate 112,423 of JAJOOO010001391.1, read as the reverse complement.
CGTGCCTTAGAGTTTAACTCTATAAATGTCCCTCTCCTAATCCTTCTCTTGTGTCTTCAGGAAATGCATACATGAAGGGCTAACACACGAAGAATGGAGGTTGACAATGTAAATAAAGGAGCTCATCCTCAAGATAATCAAGCTCCAGTTGATCCCGTGGTTAAGAATGTGACCCAAATGGAGTTTAGGTATACTATCCAAATGTCGACCCAAGCCATGACGGCTCAAGCTCAAGCCGTGACAACTCAAGCCCAATCCATGAAGGCTCAAGCCAATAGAGAAGTTGTAGTTCCGGTGAATCCTAATGTGAATTCGGATCCTTCAAGGGTTAAGGATTTTTCTAGAATAAACCCTGCCGAATTTCATGGCTCCAAAGTGGAAGAGGATCCCCAAAGGTTTATTGATGAGTTTTATAAAGTGCTCAACATTATGAGAATGTCTCCACAAGAGAAGGCATAGTTAGCCGCCTACCAATTGAAAGATATGGCTCAAGTTTGGTATGAACAGTGGAAGTGTGAATGACCCGTAGGAGTGGGCACAATAGAATGGGAATCATTTAAATCGGCATTTCTTGATAGATTCTTTCCCCTAGAATTGAGGGAACAAATGATGCAAGAGTTCATTAACCTTCGTCAAGGAGGTACGAGTATGAAAGAGTATGCTCTTAAGTTCACTCAACTATCCAAGTATGCTCCAATGATAGTGGTGGACTCAAGCCCTAAGATGAATAAGTTTGTGATGGGAGTGTCTGACTTGGTAGAGGAAGAATTTCATTTGGTAATGCTCATTGGTGATATGAATATCTCACATCTTATGGTGCACGCCCAACAAATTGAGGAGTCAAAGCTCAAAAGAATGAATAGGGAGATGAAAAGAGAAAGGATCGGTGATGGGAATTTCTCCAATGCTAGGTCTGATGGACAAGGTCGACAAAAGTTCAAACAATGGTTTTTCAACCAAGTTTCCTCTAGTGCGCCCACAAGGGTCAACAAGGATAGGGTGTCTAACCCTAAACCTCAAGGACGTAGTGGGGGTGACTCTTATGTGAATAGGCCAGATTGTGCAAAATGTGGGAAGAAACAAGATGGGAAGTGCCTAGCTGACACGGGCGTATGTTTAGGATGTGGTAAGAGTGGTCATCAAATGCGAAATTTCCCTACACTTTCGGCCAAGGGGAAAGAAGGCAAGCAAGCTCATCCAAGCAGTTCAAACACCAATGCTCAAAAGCAAAACCAATATATGCTCTTCGATCCCGAATGACAAAGATAGCTCCCCAGATGTGGTGACCGGTATGTTAAAAGTCTTTTCTATTGATATATATGCCTTGTCAAATCCCAGTGCTACTTTGTGCTTTGTGATACCTTTTGTGACCATGAAGTTTGAAATACTCCCCGAAGTGTTAGTAGAACCTTTTTCGATCTCTACCCTGATTGGTGATTCCGTGGTGGCTAAGAAAGTTTATAGAAGTTGTCCCATTTTCTTGTCCCATAGGGTTACCTTGGTGAATTTGGTGGAGCTAAACATGTTAGACTTTGATGTGATTTTTGGTATGGATTGGTTGCAAGCGTGTTATGACTCTATAGATTGTAGGACTCGGGTGGTTAGATCTCAATTTCCAAATGACCCTATCTTAGAGTGGAAAAGAGGAAATTCAATCCCTAGAGTCAAATTGTCTCTTGCCTTAAAGATAGGAAGATGATCTCCAAAGGGTGTATTTACCATCTTGTTAGAGTGATGGATGTTGAGTCCGAAAACCCTTTCCTAGAGTCGGTTTCGATAGTGAATGAGTTTACAGAAGTTATTACCAATTATTTTCGTGGTATTACTCCTGAGCGGAAAATAGATTTTGTTATTGACCTCTTATCGAATACGCAACCTATCTCCATTCCTCCCTATAGAATTTCTCCGGCCTAGTTGAAAGAGCAACTAAAGGATTTGCTAGATAAGGGTATTAATCGACCAATTATCTCTCCAAGGGGTGCGCCGGTGTTGTTTATTAGAAAGAAGGATTGGTCTCTTAGAATGTGCATTATTTATCGTTAATTGAACAAAGTGACCATTAAGAAGAATATCCCCTTCTGATAATTGATGACTTGTTTGATCAACTTCAAGGGGCTAGCTATTTCTCCAAAATTAATCTTCGTTCGGGTTATCACCAATTAAGGGTGAGAGGGGTTGATATTCTAAAGATGGCCTTTAGGGCCCAGTATGGTCACTATGAATTTGTGGTTATGTCATTTGGGTTAACAAATGCCCCCGACGATATTTATGGATTTGATGAATAGGGTGTTTTAGGCAATGCCTAGACACATTTTTGACTGTGCTTATTGATGTTATCTAGATCTATTCGAGGAGTAATAATGAACATGTGGACCATTTGAGGATTATGTTTCAACTACTTAAGGACCAAAGTTTAGCAAGTGTGAGTTTTGTTTAAGGTCTGTAGCTTTCCTTGATCATATTGTGTCAAGTAAAGGTATTAAGGTAGATCCTAAGAAGACGGATGCGGTCAAGAGTTGGCCTAGATCTCTAACTTCTTCTGACAGTAGAAGATTTTTGGGGCTTGGCCGTTTACTATAGGAGGTTTGTTGAGGAGTTTTCCTCCATCGCTTCTCCGTTGACGGCTTTGACTCAAAAGAAGGCTAAGTTTGTGTGGTCGGAAGCTTGTGAGAAATGTTTCCAAGAATTGAAATATATAATTACATCTGCTGCGGTGTTGACCTTATCGAAAGGTACAAATGGTGTTGTGGTATATTGTTGTCACGACCCGAGAGCACCCCCAAGTCATAACATGGCGTACTTGACTCCGATGGGGTCTCATACAAGCCATCTAGCATCATCATAACATAACACATACAAATAATGCGGAAAATTTCAAAGTTTTACAATCGAAGTTCAACTTCATTTTTCATATAAGAAAATAATAGGAATCTAGACATTTGTCTCGTAAACCATCTAAACCAAAGAATACAAAGTTTGGGACTAAGCCCTTATACAGGAATAGAAAGTCTCAATATATGAGATACAACATGACATAAGAAAATAGGAAATCTCGTCTTCGAACTTGAGGACTCACCAACTACTTGGAGATAGCAATCCAAGTCTTCTTCGGATGATAGTGGAGTCACCTAGCCGGAATCTACACTCATTAAGTAGTAGAAGGGAGAAAGGGGTTAGCACATAATATTTACTATGGAAACATGCATAAAATCCTTAAACACGATAAAATGGACATTTTAGTGAAAAGGATGCATTTATTGAGTTTGGAAACCAACATGTATATCCAATGTGCAACACAAGCCACAATCACATTTACACTCCATATAAGATAATATTAACACCTTAGCAACCCCAAAGAAGCATTTGTTCAATGTATTGTTGGCATCCCATAATACCAACCTTACTAAATACCCCCTTGAAGCTACCTTGGTCACGTACAACATCTTCAAACCTCATTAATATCCTTGTTCATAATTAAGGAAATAGTCATGTATAATACTTTGAATATAAGGAAAGTCATTGAAATCAACTAACCATTCAATACGCATGCATACATTGAATCTAATCATAATGTAAAGGAACCATCCTACAACATCTTACTAAACCCACTTGTGCAATGTGGGGGTGAAGTCCCATACCCCCACTCCTACTAAGCAAATTCACCAAGAAGTTATAGCATGATTCATGCCTCATTCATTATCTTCATTATTTAGGGAAAGGTAGCCATAACCGACATAGACCATGTGAGCTACATAGAATCCGGTGTCGTGTAACCTCACACCGAAAAGGGTGTTCTACTTGGCTAAGGTTGAACTAAAATGTCTAGCTATAAGGTGGATCCACTAGATAAGGTCCTATGTTGGCACATAGTTCTAGGATAGGGAGATTGCTTCTAGAAACCCTCCCTGTGGCATTGACGGAGGGGTTTCCATCTCATGAGATACCTTGTGGATGACCCTCGACATTGCATTGGCGGGAGGGCCTTTACCTCATTGTCCATATCCATTCAGTGCTAAGCAATATTTCCCAAATTATATGTCATTAGTCTTTGAATTGTATTTACATGTGTGAAGGATGTACTCTACCCCTCATTCAATACAATCCATAAAATAGCTCAAGGATTCATCAAAGGTGAGAATGTACTTTCAACTTTAGAATCATAATTAGTATGTGAGCATAAATTTCACACCTAGATCATGTGTTCTCTTGAGAATGGACTTTCAATCAACACAATAGGATCAACATGGTTTATGTACAATTGATGCATAGTAATACGTAAAGGTGCATATGAGAACTATACTTTCAATTAACACCATTAGATTACATCATAATCATGTTTATGCATGAAGTATATGCGTGTGTATAATTGTCCTTGCAACTACCCAACAACAACAATATCATCATACTAGACAATACATATAATCTCAAGTGTAAGGGTAAGGGAAGAAGTACCTTTCAACAATACCAACTTTACTCATTAGTCATAGGAGATTTAGTTTCTAAATGAATCAATAGTTTATACACATCTTTCATTCATATGCACAAACCCTAATAATTTACCCCTTTTTAAGGTCATGAATCATGTCTCAAAAAAACACCCAAAGATACTACAATAGGTATGGATAGAACAAGATTCAATAAATAAATTCATATAGTAGCAATTCGTAATAATCATCCTGCATCAATACACCCATCACAATATTTAAAATTTGATGGGGGTCTTCATGGGTTCAAAGGGAATTTTACGATGAAAATCACCATTAAACATCAAATCAACCATAGTATATTGCAATTAACAAGATGAAATCATTTTTAGGAAGAACCCATGGTTAGAATAGAAACCCTAGTTTTTGAACAATATACCAATTTCGAAATTAGAGTTTGAAGGGCTTCATGGAGAAAATGTTCCATGAATCAAGGTCCCCATACCTTTTTCGAAGCCTTGTCGACGAATTGGAATGAAAATCTTAGAGCTTGAACACTAATCTTCATGTTCTTGGTGTTCTTCAATGGAGGAATTTCTAGTATTTATATGTAGTAGGAAAAGAGTAGAAAGTGTTGGTTCAAGTTTAGGAAATATTTACTAAAATACCCTTCATTAAACTCAAATTTCTAGTCTTCCCATGCTGAAGCTCACCCTTTGGCACACTTGGATTGCCAAGGCATTTAGGCAACACGCCTAATGCATCTTTTTCTCGCCCAAAGTTACAGTGAGCTCTCTAAGTGGGAAGCTCACTAGGAGATGGGGAGGGGCAATGGGCGAATTGACAACCCATTGGGCGACCCTCAACCCATCTCGCCCTTTGTTACAGTAACTAGGACTTAATGGGATGCTGTCCACTAGGCGAGGAGAACCCTTTGGCGCATCGCCAAGGCATATGGGTGAAGCTACTTCCCATCGCCGAGTGGATCAAACGTAGGTATTGCTTTCCTTTATTTTTCTTTGGTAGTTTAGGGTCCTAGACTTCACCCTAGACTCCTTCCTTATTCATTAAAGCTCTAAAATATCCTAGTTGTTGACTTAAGGTTAGTCTAACCCACATTATGAGGCTCTAGTTTATCCTACCATTTTCTGTGGTGTTTACAATTGTGACGCCTCTAGAGTTGGGTTGGGATGTGTACTCATGAAAAATGGGAAAGTTATTGTCTATGCTTCAAAGAAACTTAAAGTACATGAGATGAATTATCCTACCCATGATATTGAATTAGCAGCAGTGGTATTTGCCTTGAAAATATGGAGACATTACTTGTATGGAGTCCATGTGGATATTTTCACCGATCACAAGAGTCTTCAATACCTAGACATGTTTGTGATTGTGTTTATTGATGATATCTTGATGTATTCAAGGAGTGTTAATTAACATGTGGACCATTTGAGGATTGTGTTGCAAGTTCTTAAGGACCAAAAGCTTTTTGCAAAGTTTAGCAACTGTGAATATTTGTTAAGGTCCGTAGCTTTCCTTGGTCATATTGTGTAAAGAAAGGGTATTGAGGTAGATCCTAAGAACACGGATGCGGTCAAGAGTTGGCCTATACCTCTTACTCCTTCCAACATTAGAAGCTTTTTGGGCTTGGACGGTTGCTATAGGAGGTTTGTTGAGGGATTTTTCCTCCATTGCTTCTCCGTTGATGGATTTGAATCAAAAGAAGGCTAAGTTTGTGTGGTCGGAAGCTTGTGATAAAAGTTTCCAAGAATTGAAAGATAAACTTACATCCGCTCTGATGTTGACCTTACCGGAAGGTACATATGGTTTTGTGGTATATTGTGACGCCTCTAGAATTGGGTTGGGATGTGTCCTCATGCAAAATGGCAAAGTGATTGCCTATGCTTCAAGGCAACTTAAAGTACATGACAAAAATTATCCTAACCATGGTTTTGAATTAGCGGCGGTGGTATTTGCCTTAAAAATATGGAGACATTACCTGTATGGAGTCGATGTGGATGTTTTCACCGATCACAAGAGTCTTCAATACGTGTTTAGTCAAAAACAGTTGAATCTCTGACAAAGAAGGTGGTTAGAACTATTGAAGGATTATGACATGAGTGTCCTTTACCACCCCGACAAAGATCATGTTGTAGCGGATGTACTTAGTAGATTATACATGGGTAGTGTGGCTCATGTAGAGAATAAAAAGAAAGAATTGTTTCGTGAGGTGCACAAATTGGCCCGACTAGGTGTCCAACTAGTGGATTCCACCAAGGGTGGAGTCATGGTCCATAATAGGTCCGAATCATTATTTGTGATGGATATGAGTTTAAAAAAGATCTTGATCCTTTATTGGTTGAGTTGAAAGAGTCGGTACTCAAGAAGTTCGTTGAGGCTTTCTCCCAAGGGGAAGATAGGGTACTTAGGTATCAAGGTTGATTATGTGTTCCAGATGTTGATGGTTTGAGGGAGAAAATTTTAGACGAGGCTCACAGTTCTCAGTATTCTATTCATTCGGGAGCCACCAAGATGTACCATTATGTACGGGAAGTCTATTGGTGGCATGGTATGAAGAGAGATATTGCGGATTTGTAGCCAAATGTCCTAATCATCCATAAGTTAAGGTTGAGCATCAAAGGCCGGAAGACTTGGATCAAGAAATAAGTATTTCCACTTGGATGTGGGAAGATGTGAGTATGGACTATACTGTGGGATTGCCTCGCACTCGAAGGCAAAATGATTCTATTTGGGTCATTTTAGATAGGATGACAAAATCAGCCCACTTCATTCCCGTCAAGGTTTTTCATTCAGCGGATGACTATGCCAAGTTGTATATAAGTGAGATAGTGAAGTTAAATGGGGTTCCTTTATCTATTATTTCGGATTGGGATACTCAATTTACTTAACACTTTTGGAAGTCATTCCAAAAAGGGCTTGGTACTGAAGTTAAGCTTAGCACGACTTTTCATCCCCAAATTGATGGGCAAGCGGAGCGTACCATCCAAACATTGGAGGATATGCTAAGGGCATATGTTATAGATCTTAAAGGCAATTGGGATGACCACTTTCCATTAATAGAGTTTGCCTACAATAATAGTTATCATTCTAGTAACGGTATGGCTCCCTTTGAACCCTTGTATGGTAGGAGATGAAGGTCTCCGGTTGGTTGGTTTGAGTTAGCTGAGATTACTCTTATTGGTCCCGAATTGGTTTATGAATCTATTGATAAAGTTCAGCCTATCAACGAGAGGTTGAGAACAGCTCAAAGTAGACAAAAGTCTTATGCCGATGTGAGAAGGAGGGACCTAGATTTTGAAGTGAATGGTTGCTTCTATTTGAAAATCTCACCCATGAAGGGTGTGACGAGATTTGGCAAGAAAGGGAAACGTAGTCCCCGGTAGGTAGGCCCGTATCAAATTTTACAACGTATTGGGAAGGTTTCCTATGATTTGGAATTGCCAAATGAGTTGGCATCGGTTCTTCCGGTATTTCAGTTTCTACGCTTAAGAAGTGTATTGTAGATCCGACATCCATTATTCCCTTATAAAGGTCGAGAGTTGACCAAAGCCTTTCCTATGAAGAGGTTATGGTAGAGATCCTAGACCGGCAAGTCAAGAGATTGAGAAACAAGTAAATAGCTTGCGTGAAGGTTTTATGGAGAAATCATTTAGTTGAGTGTGCTACTTGGGAGACCAAGGCCGATATGATGTCCCAATATCCCTATCCCTTTCCTTCTACTCCTATTCAAGCTTTAGGTTAATAGTTCCTCTTGAGGTTAGTGTTTTGGGAGTCATGTGTATTATGAGAGTTTTTCCATGATTTCCTTATGTTATGCATGTTCTTAATGAAATCCATATTTAGTAAGAAAATGAGTTTTCATGATTTAAGTTCCTCATGTTGTTGCGCATTTAGTATGAATTGCCTATTTGACTTCATGAGATGAGTTGATGAACATGCTTTAGTATGCTTTTGACAGTAAATGCATATTGGCTCCACGATATTGTGTTGAGCATGATTTTAGTTGGAGAAGGTAGTTCCGCCTATGAAGATGAGAAATATTGAGTTTCATGCATATTAGGTTGTTAGATGTAGTTCCTACTTCCTTGTATTGCATTGATTACGTTTTGAGATAGAGTTGATGTTTCCTCCTTTGAATTGTGCACTATTTTGATGTTTCATGCATGATGGGTTGCTAGTTTTGACGCTTCAATTTTGTAAGGTGTCTAGATCGTCATTCAAGGACGAATGTTCCCAAAGGGGAAATAATGTAACACTCCAGAAACTAGTAGGCTAAACTAGAGCTTGACGTTAGGGTTAGAGCCGTGAAATGTACCTCCCCGTACCTTAAAATAAATGTTTTCATGTTAGAAAGTAAAGGTTCAAACTCCAAGGACCAACCATGGGCCCTTGATGAATACACAAAAATGTGCCTGGGAAGTGACCCATGAGGGGCCACTCACGCCCCGTAGGTCCCCCCACGCCTCGTGGGTGAGGGGCCGTAGATGGAACCTGCACGATCTGGTCTCAAACCCCGACCCTCGTTTCATGACCAACCTATGCCGTGGGTCCAACCACTGTCCGTCTGTGAGGGGTAGTGGGTGATGATTGGAAACGGTTTTGGGAGTTAGTTGAGAGGTACTTTGGTTTTTTGCATTTTTATTTTAATACTAAGTGACGTCATTTTACACTAAATTAGACTAACTCTATAATGTTTTAAGACCCCAAATTAAGCCATCTTCTTCATAATTCCAAAATCCCAAATCAAAACCAACTTTTCCCCCAAAACTCTCTCTCTAGAACTCCAATGAAGAAGAAGAAGAAAGATGAAGCTAGGGTTTGAAGGAGCACGTTTTCCACTCAATTTCATTGGAATTTAAAGCTAAGGTATGGTATCTCTTCATCCATGGAGCCAGAAATCCCAAAAGTTAGGGTTTGACTTCAATCTCAAGGATTCCTCTCAAATTCGTTTTTATTGATTGAATTATGATTTATTATGGATATATTGATGATTTTATATTTTTTTTATGTTGAATCTCCCAAGAATCCATGAATTTCTCCTATTTTCCCAATTGGGATCTGAAATTGGCGGTATTGATTGCTGCAAGTAGAATATGATAGAATTATGCATCTAGTAATTGAACTACTTGAATTATGTTATTATCCATGTCTTATGTAGTAATTCTAGATGTGTTGATGGATTGTGATCTATGGTTCTTGATGGGAAAAGTATGAGAATTATGCATGATTATGAGGGTTATGTGTATGCTTTTAAAACACTTTCAGAGTAAAGTACATATGATTATGATATAGTTGTTTTGTTGTTAGATGATTATCCTCATGTACACACTTATGTATCAATATAATATGATGTGAAAGGTTGTCACGATTCAGGGCTACACCCTAGATGCCGAAGGGGTCTAATACAAGCGTCATAGCATTCTTGGACATAAAAACATAGGAAAAATAGAGAGGAATTAAAAACTTTCATTTACAATAGAAGAGAATTTCATTAAAAAGCAAGTGGAAGACTTTCTAGACTTTGTACACTATGTCTCAAACCATCTAATACTTTGAATACAACACTGGGACTTAGCCCATACAAAAGCTTTAACATAAACTAAAGTCATAAAAGGAACACAATGGGTTTTGTCCTCAAAACTATGAGGACTCACCAAGTCTTCATCTTCAAGCATAAAAAACCAATATCTCCAAACCCTACACTTTGGTAAAAAGGGAGAAGAATGGGGTTAGCACAATTAAGTAGTAAGTATGGAAGCCATGCAAAAACCTTGCTTAAAACGGACATTTATTTGAAAGTCATGCTTTTATGCCATTTTTGTAAAACTTCATGAACATTGATAAAAGGGGCATAATATAAGTCACAACCAACATTCAAGTCACATTTTCACATTTAAACACAATCATCATAAAAACCTTTACCTTCACCTTAAGCCTTCACCTCAAGTAACCCTCAAGCTATACCTTGTGAAATGTATGGATAGTGATCCATACGACAACCCACACTAAGATACCACCTTAAGGTCACCAAAAGTCAACTTACCATTCATCCTTTCCATCTTTACACAAAAAATCATATAAGAGACATAAACATTACATAAGTCATATCATCACATTAACACCAACAACTAAGACAACTCTAAGTCATACTTATGCAATGTGCAAGTAGCATCCCATACTACTACTCACACTAAGTACTCCTTTGAAGTCACCATAGTCAAGGCACATGCATATGCAATAAGTCATGACAAGGAAGTACTCATAATACAATCCAAGTATTGCATGCATCTTTACATTTAAGCATATAAAAGTCAACATTCTTCAATAGCTTCATTTAGAGGACTATCATACATTAGAGGGCTTTCATACATTAATCATTAAGACTTAGAGAACTCACTATGACCCTCACAAATCCTATTCGTGCAATGCATGGACGGCATCCCATACTACCACCCACACTTGATAGAACTCCTTAAGATACCATAATGAACATCTCATATGATGGGAATAGCCATTAACCGGCATAGACAATGAGAGCTAACCATGGAATCCGGTGTCATGTGACCCCACACCGTAAAAAGGTATTCTACTTGCCTAAGGTAGAACTAGTAACATTAGCTTGGATTGAATTGATTCCACCGGCTAGTATCCTATGTGGCCACATAGTTATGGGATATGAAAGATGTTCATTGAAATACGGCCTAACGTAGGAAGAACCCCCATCTGACCATATCCTCTCGGTGCATAGCCTCTATTCTTATAGAGTATTTCATTTTCAACAACATTATTGTACTTGAGAGGGCCACCAACATTAGGCCTACCGACCCAAGGTACATTACAGAAGAACGGCCCACCACCATTAGGTCTACCAATTTAAGGTACACTAAGGATAGCTCATTGATCTTTCTAGAAAGAGCCACCACCATTAGGTCTATCATTTCTAGGTTCATCATTTCACACAAGAAGGAAGCCACCACCATTAGGTCTACCGCTTCAAGGTTTAACATCACACACAAAGAAGGGCCACCACCATTAGGTCTACCGGTCCAAGGTTTATCATCACATTTGTTCCTAGACTCCTCATGAAAGGCCACAAACATTTGGTCTACCAATCCGAGGTTTAGCCTAGAATACTTCATCATTCATATATAGGAAGGCTACCAACATTAGGTCTACCAATTCTAGGTCATTCATTTATGAAAAGGCTACCAACGTTAGGTCTACCAATTCAAGACATTAAGACATTAAGTCAAGATACATTCATTATATAAGAAAAGGATGCCGAAGCCTACCAATTCAACAGATCACATTCAACATAGTTTTCATTTGTCAAGAAGAGGGCACCAAGGCTACCAATGCAAGATACTTCATTCATGATCACATTCATCAATACAAGAAGAGGATGCACAAGCCTACCAATTCAAGATATACAACATTGCATTATAGAAACCCTTCACCTTCTATCATCATCATTCATGAGTGTTAATTGAGAATATACTATCAACAACTTAATTACCTTCTATACATGATCACATTAACTACATTGGATTAACATTCATGTATACATCATCATGATAATACTTCAATTCCTCATACTATGCAGGCCACGATCACAATATATAAAGCAATTAAAGACCTCCATCTTTCAAGTGGATCAATAGCTCAAGCACAATTCTACTTCAACATGTAATTTAGGTCATCACTTGCCCTTTCAAGGCCATGAATTCACTTTCACCAACAAAACTTTCATTACTACAATTAGGCATGAATAGTGATACAATTCAAAAATCTAAATCCATTTAGGCATAATCCATCAACATTCATTCATGATCAACAAACCCACTTCATAAGGCAGAATTTAGGAGTTGAGAGGAATCATGGGTTCATAGAGTGTTTTCATCATAAATCATCAATTAAACACCAATACAATCATAATTTTTCATTAGAAACCATTTGAAAATGTTTGATGAAACAACCCATGAGATTGATTGAAACCCAGATTTTTCATACTTTGAAATCACTTTGGATTTGAATCCTTGAATTGAAAATTAGACAAAGATCAAGACCACCATACCTTAATAGATGAATTCCATGAAAATCCACTCAGTTATCCCTCCTCTTGAAGCCCTAATTCTTCTTCTTCTCTGGGTCTTCAGTGGAGTTCTAGGGAGAAGATATTTGGACAGGGAGGGGTTTTGATTTGGGGAATTTGAATAATGAAATCTAAAATAGCATTTTATAGTTTTAATAATCTTAAAATATCTTAATAACCCTAAAATAACCGTCTAAACACTTAACTAAATAATTAAAGAATTTACCAAACTAACTTTACCTTGGTCGAACCCATACAACCTTTGCAGGTCCAAACAAACGGACCCCCATCCACGGACCGTGGATGGCGTCACAGACCATGCAGTTGAAACGTGGTTCATGGCTGCAACTCACAAAATGGTACCTTGACCCACGGAGGCCATCTACATAGCGTGGATGGACCTATGGGGCGTAGGTCCCATCTATGGTTCACCTACTTTTGGGCAGCTTTGGTTTTCCTTGTGGTCTTGGGGGTTAGGCTTTAGGGTCCTCCTCAAGGAACCCTAGGATGGTCCTTGGGGAGTCGTACCTTAACTTTTAACCCCTAAACCCATCAACCATGACTCGGGACAACATCAAACATCCTCAAACCTCAAAACTAACTCAAAACGACACTCATCAAGCTCTAGTTCAACCTACTAGATTTTAGGGTCGTTACATTATACCCCCACTTAGGAACGTTCGTTCTCTAATGATACTTTAAACACATTAAGGAGTTAACGACTCAAGACTAGCAGTCCATCATGCATGGAACATCGTAATCAAATGCACACAACTTGGAGGAAACATCAATTCCACATCAATAACCTTAAAATACAACAAGGAAGTAGGAACTACATCTACAAACTCATTATGCATCAAAACTTGGAATTCTTCATTTCATTGGAGGAACTTCCTTCTCTAAATCACATCATGCTCATCACAACATCATTAAACACATTTAAGCAATTTTCTCATAAAAGAACATCATGAAACTTCTTCATAAAAACACATTTAGGCATGTTCAACATTTAACCTCATGAAGCATATAGACAACTCAAACTAAATGCACATCAACATGAGGAACTCAAATAATGAAAACTCATTTTTTCATATGAACAAGAATTCAACCAGAACAAGCATATCAAAAGGAGACCATGGAAACACATATTCACATATGACTCAAGCCAAAAAGGAACTCTTTGTCTTAGGCTTGAATATGCGCATAAAGGAAGAGGTAAGGATATCGGAACCATCAACGACCTTACTACTCAACATACCATCCCCCACTTAGGAGTAAACCCAACTACGACTTATCATGAACACCTCAAAGAATCCTTAATCAAGACATCCACACCTTACAAGAAACCATCAACATATCGGTTCTTTTAAACTAGGAAGGATCTTATTAAGCAACCCTTGCCCACAACAACCTTACCAACACCACTCAAGGTCTCATATGAGTCTCCACACCGGGTCTAAACTCCTCAAACTCACTACACCTCTTAAGGTAAGAACATCAATCAAGCCTAACTCATGAACATCAAGGACACTCAAAGACCTTACTATATAGGCACATTATTCCCCACTTAGGAGAAAGCTTATACTAGCTCCTTCAAACTTCACTTCTTTCCATTCTAAGGTCGGAGAAAAATCTCACTAAACCTTCATACTCATCGCACCTAGGCATTCCTAAAACACCACACTTCATCAACTCTTTCAACATACCTCCAAACTCATCATAACCTTCTACTAACATCACACATAACCATAAAGAAACCCATTCACACTAAAGTCAACATCACAATCTTCCATCTCACATCTATCAAGTCACATAGGGATAGTTGGCATCACAACCAACTCTTTCTCTCCCTCAACCCTTTTAGCATACTCCTTTCAAGTGGTCATACTCTAAAAACCATTACATAAGGAATAAGGGAAAGACATTATATAGTTAAACTCTATGGCAGGACTGGAAGAATCAAGAAGTGAAAATTTCTTAACACCCAATAGCCTCCTATTCATAATGTGGCGCGCTTCACATTATGAATAAGACTCTACTATATGTGGTTTGAGACAACCTAACACCATTCCAAAAATCTTGTGCTCTGATACCATGTTTGTCATGACCCATGGCTATCCCCTAGATGCGACATGGCGTACTCGACCCCGAAGGGGTCCAATACAAGCCTCATAGCATTCTTGGACATAAGAACATAGGAAAAATAGAGAGGAATTAAAAACTTTCATTACAAAGAAAGTGGAAGACTTTCTAGACTTTGTACACTATGTCTCAAACCATCTAATACTTTGAATACAACACTAGGACTTAGCCCATACAAAAGCTTTAACATAAACTAAAGACATAAAAGGAACACAATGAGTTTTGTCCTCGAAACTATGAGGACTCACCAAGTCTTCATCTTTAATCACCTTAGAAACCTATCCTTCAAGCATAGTACACCAATATCTCCAAACCCTACACTCTGGTAAAAAAGGAGAAGAATGGGGTTAGCACAATTAAGTACTAAGTATGGATGCCATGCAAAAATCATGCTTAAAACAAACATTTATTTGAAAGTCATGCTTTTATTCCATTTTGGTAAAACTTCATGAACATTGATAAAAGACGCATAATATAAGTCACAACCATCAGTCAAGTCACATTTTCACATTTAAACACAACCATCATAAAAACCCTTACCTCTACCTTAAGCCTTCACCTCAAGTAACACTCAAGCTATACCTTGTGCAATGTATGGATAGCGTCCCATACGACAACCCACACTAAGATACCACCTTAAGGTCACCAAAAGTCAACTTACCATTCATCCTTTCCATCTTTACACAAAAAATCATATAAGAGACATAAACATTACATAAGTCATATCATCACATTAACACCAACAACTAAGACAACTCTAAGTCATACTTGTGCAATGTGCAAGTAGCATCCCATACTACTACTCACACTAAGTACTCCTTTGAAGTCACCATAGACAAGGCACATTCATATACAATAAGTCATGACAAGGAAGTACTCATAATACAATCCAAGTACAACATGCATCTTTACATTTAAGCATATAAGAGGCAACATTCCTCAATAGCTTCATTTAGAATACTATCATACATTATTCATTAAGACATAGATAACTCACTATGACCCTCTCAAAGCCTACTCGTGCAATGCATAGATGGCATCCCATACTACCACCCACACTTTATAGAAATCCTCAAGAAACCACGATGCACAGGTCACATGATGGGAATAGGAATTAATCGACATAAACCATGACAGCTAACCATGGAATCCGGTATCATGTGACCCCACACTGTAAAAAGGTGTTCTACTTGCCTAAGGTATAACTAGTAACATTATCTTGGATTGAATTGAATCCACTGGCTAATATCCTGTGTGGGCACATAGTTATGGGATATGAAAGATGTTCATTGAAATACGGCCTAACGTAGGTAGAACCTCCATCTAACCATATTCTCTCAGTGCTTTGCCTCCATTCCCATAGAGTATTTCATTTTAATCAACATTATTCTACTGAGAGGGCCACCAACATTAGGCCTACCGACCCAAGGTAAATTACACAAGAAAGGGCCACCACGATTAGGTCTACCAATTCAAGGTACATTAAGGATAGATCATTGATCTTCCTAGAAAGAGCCACCACCATTAGGTCTACCATTTCTAGGTCCACTATTTTAGACAAGAAGGAGGCTACCACCATTAGTTCTACTGCTACAAGGTTTAACATCACACACAAGGAAGGGCCACCACCATTAGGTCTACCGGTCGAAGGTTTATCATCACATTTGTTCCTAGACTCGTCATGAAAGGCCACCAACATTAGGTTTACCAATCCGAGGTTTAGCCTAGAATACTTCATCATTCATTTATACAAAGGCTACCAAAATTAGGTCTACCAATTCTAGGTCATTCATTTATGAAAAGGCTACCAACGTTAGGTCTACCAATTCAAGACATTAAGACATTAAGTCAAGATACATTCATTATATAAGAAAAGGATGCCGAAGCCTACCAATTCAACAGATCACATTCAACATAGTTTTCATTTGTCAAGAAGAGGGCACCAAGGCTACCAATGCAAGATACTTCATTCATGATCACATTCATCAATACAAGAAGAGGATGCACAAGCCTACCAATTCAAGATATACAACATTACATTATAGAAACCCTTCACCTTCTATCATCATCATTCATGAGTGCTAATTGAGAATATACTATCAACAACACAATTACCTTCTATACATGATCACATTAACTTAATTGGATTCACATTCATGTATACAACATCATGCTAATACTTCAAATCCTTATAATTTCTTCAAGTCCATGATCACCATATATAAAGCAATTAAACACCACCACCTCTCAAGTGGATCAATAGCTCAAGCACAATTTTACTTCAACATGTAATTTAGGTCATCGATTGCCCTTTGAAAGCCGTGAATTTGATTTCACCAACAAACCTTTCATTACAATTAGGCATGAATAGTGATACAATTCAATAATCTAAATCCATTTAGGCATAATCCATCAACATTCATTCATGATCAACAAACCCACTTCATAAGGCACAATTTAGGAGTTGAGAGGAATCATGGGTTCATAGAGTATTTTCATCATAAATAATCAATTAAATACCAATAAAATCATAATTTGTCATTATAAATCATTTGAAAATGCTTGATGAAAGAACCCACGAGATTGAGTGAAACCCTAGATTTTTCTTACTTTGAAATCACTTTGGATTTAACTCCTTGAATGAAAAATTAGACAAGGATCTAGACCACCATACCTTAATAGATGAATTCCACTAAAATCCACTGAATTATCCCTCCTCTTGAAGCCCTAAGTCTTCTTCTTCTCTTGGTCTTCAATGGAGTTCTAGAGAGAAGATATTTGGAGAGGGAGGGGTTTTGATATGGGGAATTTGAATAATGATATATAAAATAACATTTAATTGTTTTAATACTCTTAAAATATCTTAATAACCTTAAAATAACCGTCCAAACACTTAACTAAACAATTAAAGAATTTACCAAACTAAACTTACCTTGGTCGAACCCACTCAACTCTTGCAGGTCCAAATGACGGACCCCCATCCATGGACCATGGATGGTGTCACAGACCGTGCTCTTGAAGCGTGGTTTGTGGCTGCAATTCACCAAATGGAACCTTGACTCACAGAGCGTGGATGGACCTATGGGGGCGTAGGTCCCATCCGTGGTTCACCAACCTTTGGGAAACTTTGGTTTTCCTTGGGGTCTTGGGGGTTAGGCTTTAGGGTCCTTCTCAAGGAACCCTAGGGTGTTCCTTGGGGAGTCGTACCTTGACGTTTAAACCCTAAACCCCTCAACCATGGCTCGGGACAACATCAAACAACCTCAAACCTCAAAACTAACTCAAAATGACACTCGTTAAGCTCTAGTTCAGCCTACTAGATTTTAGGGTTGTTACAAAGGTTTTCTCGCAAATATGATTATTCTAAGGTTGAAAGGATATTCTCACCTATTAAATCTATGAGCTATCTTATCAATTATGTTGGATTGAATGTCAAGGCATTCTTCCATGAATATGAACTTAAATAAAGAATTATTATGTACTCCATCAGAATTATGCTTATCATCGAGTGGATATTAAATATGAGATTGAAGCTCCCCCGCTAGAAAGGGTGGGTTTCTAGAAAGTATCTTCTTGAGATGGAAGATTGATAGACCGTGAGTTTATGGTATTTTCGATACATTTTACTTAAGAGTTATGTGTCTCTAGGGCCATTTTGTATTGAAAATAATGTTTTGTGTGTTATGTTTGCAGGAAATAGGCTTTGACGTGGTTGAGTGAGATGACAACTAAAATTCTACAGAAGTGGCCACCCACAGAGTGACCTACGGACCATATGTCCTGTGATGGTCCATTGATGGGTAGGTGTAGATAGGAGCATCAGAGATGTCTGACGAAGTGTGGAACTACGAAGCGATCCACGGATCGTAGGTCGACCTACGGTCCATCCTGCACATCTGTACAAGGTGTTCAGAGAGTTGAAGTTCAATTACCTGATGAATTTCCTATGTGTGGAGCCACGAAAGAGGATCCACGGGCTGTAGGTCCACCTACGATCCATCCTGCACGTCAGTTGATGATCTTCATAGAATGATGGTTCTAAATCCTATAGAAAAGTTCTATGTTTTGACGAATGACGGGGACCTACGGACCATAGATTAACCCATGGTCTGTAGGTCGAGTCGTCGATCAAAGCCGCGTCCCAGAAGTTCATTTCCTTTTTTTGTTTCCTTTTTGTTTAGGATATGTTTTTCTATAAATAGGGTATGTAAAACTCATTTTTAGAGGTTATACATTGTTGTTTACATTTAATTCTTGATATTTTCTTGGGAATTAACTTGCAAACTTTGGAAATTTGATTTCTGGATTTTAGTTTATAAGCTTTTCGCTTTGAAATTCAGTTTGAGATTTTGGGTTTCTTCTACTCCAAACGTAAGTTCATGAATTCTTATTATCAAAACATGAATTGTGTTCTTTCAAGCATGAGTAGCTAAATCCAAAACTAGGGTTGTGGGAACCATGAGCAATTAACAACGTATGAATAATAATAAAGTAATTCTTGAATAGTTTTGATGCATGTACTGGTAATTCTTTCGCTTAGAAGTCTTTTTCACGAATGCACACGTTAGAAATTGCCTTGTTGCTACTTGCTGGACCAAGGAGGTACTTAATGAGAAAATAATTATCAATAGAGATTTAGTGTGATACTATCTAATAGTCTAATGTCAATTGGTGCGACAGTGAAAACTAAGACATACATTATTGTGATGTCTAATCTGAGGTAAATATAAGGGTTAGTAAAGTATACATATGTAGCCGAACCAAGGTGTGGGGTGAAATTCCTTATTTGGAGGACCAATCACTTAGGAATACCTATCTTACCAACTTTTCATGTAAAACACTAGGAAATGATTACTATTATTAGGATTACCGTGGTAAGAGCTTATGTGAAATACATACACTCTAGATTTTTTCTCATATTGATAACTTGAAGTTTGAATCTTGCTCACTTGTTACTTAAACAACAATCAGTTATTTGTTTCACAAATCCCCCCCTTTATTTACTTGTCTCAGAAATAAGTTGACTAAATGAATATAATTGTGAGTTAAGTTTAAGTCTAAACCGTATTCCTCGTGGGATCGATCCCAACCTACAAGTTTAGTTCTATATTTGACAACGATCGCGTATGCTTCTTTAAGGAGGTGTAATTTAAGCATATCAAATTTCTAAGCCAACGCATAAGGTTCCAATTTGGATAATTGCCACCAAGGTCAAGGAAACAAAGGTCGAAACAATGGTAAGTACAATTGAGAGGGTAAATATTTCCGGGATGGGAACTATAATCACGACAAAAACTACAACTAGAACAACTATGGCAACATAAATGAGAGAGTTGGGCCTTATATTCCATCTGCAAATCAGGAATCTTGTAATAGGGAAGCTGAGGGTAGTATGTCACGCATTGAGGCTATGATGCAGAAGATGATAAAGAGGTTTGATGTGATTGATGAGAATCTGATAGAAATACGAAATGACTTGTCTAGAATCAGTCAAAAAGTTTATGTCCATGCAGTGTCGATCAAGCAATTTCAGCAACAGATGAATCAGTTGTCCACTACAGTAAACCCACGTCAGCCTGACACACTCTCTAGCTACATGTGTATACTTTACTAAGCCTTATGTCGTTTGAGGTTGAAGTTGTGGTAGAAAGATGGGCATGGTATGGAAGTCACTACTCGAGTAAACACACCATTGATCCCTCTATGCCGTCTGAGGTTGAAGTTGAGGTAGAATGAGATGATGATGAGCTTGAGGTTATTGGAGAGTCTAAGAGTGCTACAGAGAAGAAAGCGGATGTGACCCAAAAAGTTGTTCCCATGCTTAGACCTCCACTGCCATTCCCACAGAGATTGGTGAAGAAGACTGAAGAAAGAAAATACCACAGGTTCATTACTATGTTGAAATAAATTTCGCTCAATGTTCCGTTGATAGAGGATTTGGAGCAAATTCCTAGGTATGCAATGTTTATGAAGAATTTGGTGACAAAAAGAGGGCTGTCAGTTTTCAGAATGATGAGAGGTTGCAACATTGCAGTGCTATTGCTACTAGATCACTTGTGCAGAAGAAAGAGGATCCTGGTGCTTTCACTATTCCATGTACCATTGGGTTGTTGCATTTTGCAAAGGCGTTGTGTGATTTGGGTGCTAGCATTAATCTGATGCCATTGTCTATCTATAAGAAGTTGGGTTTAAGGGCTCTAAAACCTACTGCGATGTGACTACTCATGGTCGATAGAATTGTGAAGAAGCCCATTGGTGTTCTCTAAGATGTCCTCGTGAAAGTGGAGTCATTAATTTTTTTGGTGGATTATGTGATACTTGATTGTGAGGTTGATTTTAAGGTTCCCATCATCCTAGGTAGACTATTCCTTGCTACTGGGCACACCTTAGTTGATATGAAGAGAGGGCATATGAGGTTCCGATTGAATAATGAAGAGGTAACTATTAATATCTGTAGGTCTATGAAGCAGGAAAGTGATCTCAAGTCAGTATCAGTGGTGAATCATATTGTGGAGTGAGGTTTTGATGTGTCTATTGAAGAGAGGTTAGGTGTTTATGCACTGGCAGCGGTAATGATGAATTTTGAGGGTGATGGTATTGAAGACTAAGATGAATTAGTTGCCGCACTTGATATGTTCGAATTCCGTTCCAAACCAAAGAAATTGGAGTTAGATATGAAGAATCACGACTCTCCACCCACAAAAATGTATTTTCAAGACCCTCCAAAATTAGAGCTCAAGGCTCTACCATCGCATTTGAGGTATGTATTCTCAAGGGGAGATGGTAATTTACCGGTCATCCTTGTGCCAATTTGAGTAAGGTACAAGTTGAGGCAGTGGTTTCTATGTTGAGGAGATTCAAGACGGCTATTGGATGGACTATTGCGGACATTATTGGGATTCCTCCTGGCATTTGTTCTCATAAAATCCAACTCATGCCAGACAACAAGCTTAGTATGCATGGACTATCAGAAATTGAATGGTTGAACACAAAAAGATCACTTTCCTATACTGTTCATGGATCAGATGCTGGATCGCCTTGGTGGTAAGGGTTGGTATTGCTTTCTTGATGGTTATTCGGGCTACAATTAGATCTCCATTGCTACGGAAGACCAAGAGAAGACCACCTTCACTTTTCCTTGTGGGATTTTCGCCTTCAAACAAATGCCATTTGGGTTTTGTAATGCTCCAGCGACCTTCCAGCGTTGCATGATGTCGATATTTTCAGATACTGGAGGACACTATTATGGTATTTATGGATGATTTCTCTGTGGTAGGTGACTCATTTGATGGTTGTCTGATGCATTTGGCCGAGGTACTGAAACGGTGTGAAGTGTGAAATCTTATGGTCAATTAGGAAAAGTGCCACTTCATGGTGAAAGAGGGAATCGTTCTAGGTCATCGGATTTTTGAGAAGGGTATTGAGGTTGACAGAGCTAAAGTTGAGGTAATATAAAATCTTCCACCACCTATCTTTGTTAAAGGTGTTAGAAGTTTTCTTGGGCATGTACGCTTTTATTGGAGGTTTATCAAGGATTTCTCCAAAATTGCACACCCATTGTGCAAATTGCTCGAAAAAGAGTGCAAGTTTGATTTTAATGATGCATGTCTGAGAGCATTTGGAGAGTTGAAAGTAGAGCTAGTTTCTGCACCTATCATAATTTCATCAGATTAGGGGCAACCATTTGAAGTGATGTGTGATGCAAGTGAGTGGCGCTTGGTGTGGTATTGGGACAGAGGTGACAGCAGATTCTTCATCCTATTTACTATGCCAACAAAGCTCTGAATGTGGCTCAGAAGAACTATACGATGACTGAACAAGAACTCCTTAATGTGGTTTTCGTATTTGAGAAATTTTGATCCTACTTGCTTGGTACTAAGGTCATAGTGCACACTGACCATTCTGCATTGAGGTATTTGATGGCTAAAAAGGATGCAAAACCGAGGTTGATTAGATGGGTATTGGTGCTACAAGAGTTTGATTTTGAGGTGAAAGATAGAAAGGGGACAGAAAATCAATTTATCGATCATTTGTCCAGATTAGACGAGGAAGCTATGCTCAAGCTATGTTATATGGCTGAAATTAATAATCCATTCCCAGACGAGCAGGTTTTGGCTGCTTCTCATGATCTTATTCCTTGGTTGGTAGATTTTGGTAACTACTTGGCAAGTGATTTGGTGCCATCAGATTTGTCATTCCATCAAAGGAAACAGTTTATGCATGATATGAAGAAATTCTTTTGGGATTTTTCATTCCAAACGTTTTTCAAAGGCTTTATTGCATTGAATTATGAATGAATTGTGGATTTAGATATCAATTAAGATGATTTCTTACTTGAACCGATGTTTCCCCCCAAATTCTTAAGTTGTGAATTGTGATTGGGATGATTGATTATGGAAGTATTTTGAATTATTTATGTTTATAATGAATTAGTTATTGAATCATGTGAATTTCCTTATCTATTGTAGTATCTTGGATTTATGGGTTGATGTTGGTTCGTAGCTTTGGAAGGCAATTTTATGAAGGATTTATGTATGATTATGATCTAAATTATATGTGTGTGATCTCAATGAATGTATTATGATCATGTTTAGAATGGAATTGTGTTAGTATTGAAAGATTCTGAATGATGATGATATATGTGAAAGTTTATTCTCACATACACACACTCATGAATGACTAATGAATGAAGTTTTCTATGATAATGTTAATTATGATGGGTTGATTGAAAGGCTATTCTCAATTGTACTCTAATGAATGATAATGACATGTTATGAAAGGAATTTCTCACAATATGGGGATTCTTAAGTGAAAGGCTATTCATCTATTAATCTATGAGCTTTCCAATGAATGAATGTTGGGTTTGGGATGGATACTCATCCATGAGTTGAGGCAGAGCATCTAGTAACAATATCGTATACCATAATAATGAACTAATGTAATGAATGTCAAGTATTTCGTGGGGAATAATGCTAAGCACCGAGAGGATATGGCTTGAGATGGGTGCTCATCCGTGAGTTGAGGTGGGGTATCTAGTAGCAATCTCTTTCGATGGGTGCTCATTCGTGAGTTGAGGTGGGGTATCTAGTGGCAATCTCCATATCCCTTAAACTATGTGCCCACATAGGTCTAGCTAGTGGATTCACTTAAGCTAAAAACAATGGTCCTACCTTAGGCAAGTAGGAATCCCTTATCCGGTGAGGGTGACACCGGGATTCCATAAATTTCTCACATGGTCTATGGCGGTTAAGGCTTACCCCCACAAAGAATGTTGATAAACTATGGCTTCTCAAGAATGCACTACTTAGTGTGGGTGGTAGTATGGGATGCCATCCATGCATGGCACAAGTAGGCTTTGAGAGTACTCATGGTGTGTTCCTTTATGATGTAATGTTAAATGAAATGAATGTGCTCTTATGATGATGTTAATAAGGATGATGACTTAATGTCTAATGAATGAAGGTGCTCTAAATGAAGCTAATGAAGAATGTTGACCTATATGCTTAAATGAGATGATGGATTTTATACTTGGATTGTATTATGAGTTACTTCCTTGTCATGAGTTATTGAATATGAATGTGCCTTATCTTTGGTTACTCCAAAGGAGTACTTAGTGTGAGTAGTAGTATGGGATGCTACTCATACATTGCACAAGTGTGACTTAGGGTTGTCGTAGGTGTTGGTCCTAATGTGTGGATATGACTTATCAAATGTTTATGTCTCTTATGTATGAGTATTGGTTATTGGATGGAAAGGATGAATGGTAAGTTCACTTTTGGTGAAATTGATGTGGTACTTAGTGTGGATGGTGGTATGATATGCTATTCATACATAGCACAAAGTATAGCTTGAGGGTTACTTGAGGTGGACGCTTAATGTGAAGAAATGGTTTATATGATGATTATGTTCTAATGTGAAGAAATGGTGTATCTGTTGATTATGTTCTAATGTGATGAAATGACTTGTATGTTGGTTATGTTTGTATATTATGACTCTTATACTCGTGTTCATGAAGGTTATCTCAAAATGGCATAAAACATGATTTCCAAAGAAAATGTTTGTTTTAAGCATGGTTTTTGCAAGGCTTCCATACTTAGTACTTAATTGTGCTAACCCGTATTTCTTCATTCTTACCAAAGTGTAGGGTTTGGAGATGTGAAGTTCTTTACTTGAAGGATAGGTTTCTAAGGAGCTTGGAGATGAAGTTGACTTGGTGAGTCTTCATAGTTTCGAGGACAAAACCCACTATGTTCCCTTTATGTCTTTCATTTCATGTTTAGAGTTTTTTTATGGGCTATGTCCCAAAGTTTTATTCAAAATATTAGATGGTTTGAGTAGAAAGTCTGCCGCTTGCTTTTATGAAAAATGACTTCGATTGTAAAGAAAAGTTTTAATTCCGCCTTATTTTCCTATGTTCTTATGTTCAAGAATGCTATGAGGCTTGTATGCGACTTTTTGGAGTCTTGTACGCCGTATCAATTCCGGGGTGTAGGCTCGGGTTGTGACAGACATGGTATCAGAGCACAATGTTTTGGAACGGTTTTAGGATGTCTCAAACCACATCTAGTAGTGTCTTGTTCATAGTGTGAAGCGAGCCACATTTATGAATAAGAGGCTATTGGGTGTTAAGAAAGTCTAACTTCTTCATTCTTCAAGTCCTGCCATAGAGTTTAACTCTACAATGTCTCTCTCTTATTCCTTATGCGATGGCCTTTAAGGTATGACCACTTGAAGGGTATATGCTATAAGGAGCGAGGGAGAAAAGGTGGGTTGTCATGCCAGTTGTGGCTATGTGACTTGATAGATTGTGAGGTTGTCCTTAGTATGAATGGGTTGCTTTATGTTTATGTTTAGTTGATGATAGAACCCGTCTTAGTCATGATGATTTTTGAGGTATGTTGAAAGAGTTGATGAAATGTGGTGTTAGAAATGCCTAGGTGTGTGAATTGAGTAGACTCCTCTAAAAAAGGTAGAGGTGTAATTCAACTTGGTTTAGAATCACCCTGAGTGATGAGTGTGAAAGTTTAGTGATGTTTTGCTCCGACCTTAGAATGGATAGAAGTGAAGTTTAAAAGAGCTAGTATAGGCTTACCCCCCAAGTGGGGGATAATGTGCTTAGATGGTAAGGTCATTGAGTGTCCTTGATGTTCATGAGTTAGGCTTGCTTGATAATCTCACCTTAAGAGGTGTAGTGACTTTGAGGAGTTTGGACCCGGTGTGGTAGACTCATATAAGACCTTGAGTGGTGTTGGTAAGGTTGTTTGTGAGCAAGAGTTGCTTAATGAGGACCTTCCTAGTTTATAAGTACTGGTTGGAATCTTAGATCGACAAGTTCATAAAAGAAGAGTAAGGAATTTGTTACCATGAAATGTTGAGGAGTAGTATTTTAGTAAGAATTATAGTTGAGGGTGCTACTTGGGGTAGGCCAAGGGCCAAGAGAATTCCCGATATCCTCATTCTCTTTCTTTATATGCCTATTCAAGCCTAAGACCAAGAGTTCCTTTTTGGCTTGTTTCATGTTTTGGAGTCATGTGTGATTATGAGTTTCCATGGTCTCCTTATGTTATGCATGTTCTTGATGAATTCATGTTTAATGAGAAAATGAATTTTTATGAATTATGTTCCTTATGTTGATTTGCATTTAGTATGAGTTGCTTATATGCTTCTTGAGGTAAATTGTTGAACATGTCTAAATGTGCTTTTATGAAGAAAATTGCATAATGTGCTTAATGATATTATGATGAGAAAGATATGAGTTGGAGAAGGTAATTCCTCCAATGAAATGAAAAATGTTGAAGTTATGATGCACAATGAGTTTGTAGATGTAGTTCCTACTTTCTTGTGTTGCATTGAGCTTATTGATATGGAGTTGATGTTTCCTC
Organism: Solanum piurae; assembly: GCA_029582685.1. Lineage (NCBI taxonomy): Eukaryota > Viridiplantae > Streptophyta > Magnoliopsida > Solanales > Solanaceae > Solanum > Solanum piurae. Next base: position 85,862 of record JAJOOO010001391.1, on the reverse strand, counting down.
CTAGTTTTGTGCACTTTTTTATGATGTTGTATGCATGATGGGATGATCGTCTTGAGTCGTTAACCCCTTAGTGTGTTTAAAGTTTCATTCGAGGATGAATATTCCCAAGTGGGGGATAATGTAACTACCCGTAAAATGAATAAGTGAAACTAGAGCCTAACGTGTGTGTGTTTCAGTTGTTGTGGAGTTTCATATGGTAGAATGTTGTCCCGAGCTTAGGTTGAGGGTTATATGGGTTAAAAGTCAAGGTACGACTCCCCAAGGACCACCCTAGGGGTCCTTGAGGAGGACCCTAAAGCCTAACCCCCAAGACCCCAACAAATCAAAGGCTTTCCAAAATCGCCCTGTAGGTCCATCCACGCCCCGTGAATCTCCTCCGTAGGTCAAGGCCCCATAGTTAAAGTTGTAGACTCAAACCACGACCCCACAATATGGGGCCTGACCCCATCCATGGACCGTGGGTGGGGGTTTCGTGGAACAGACCTGCAATCTGGCCAAAGTCGACTTAGAGTTGGGTAGTTTGGTAAATTATTCTTTTAGTTAGTTGAGTCAATGGACGGTTATTATTGGTTTATTAATGTATTTTAAAGGTTTTTAAAGTATTAAACTCTATTTTCAACTCATTATTTCAAAACCCAAATCAACCCCCCCCCCCTAAAAAGTTCTCTCTCTAAAAACCTCCATTGGAGATGAAGGGGTCAAGGTTTCAAGGTCAAGACTTCATCTTTTTCAAGTGATTTTCATAGAGTTCTTTCATAAAAGGTATGGTAGTCTTCATCCTTGACTTAGTTTCTTTCAAGGAGCCAATTTCAAAGTTGATTTCAAGTCTCCAATGTTTTCCCAAAAACCCTAGTTTTCAATCTTAGCATGGGTTCGATTCCAAACATTTTTTGAAGGCTTTATTGCATTGAATTATGAATGAATTGTGGATTTAAAGATGAATTAAGATGATTTCTTCCTGGAACCCATGTTGTCTCCCAACTTCTTAAGTTGTGAGTTGTGATTGGGAATTTATTGATCATGGAAGTATGTTGAATTGTTTATGTTTATATTGAATTAGTAATATATTCGTGTCAATTTCCTTATCTATTGTAGTATCTTGGATTTATGGGTTGATGTTGGTTTGTAGCTATGAAAGGCACTTTTATGAAGGATTTATGTATGATTATGATGTGAAGTATATGTGTGTTATCTTAATGAATGTATTATGATCATGTTTAGAATGGAATTGTGTTTGTATTGAAAACTTATGAATGATGATGATATATCTGAAAGGTTATTCTCACACACACTCACTCATGAATGACTAATGAATGAAGTTTTCTATGATAATGTTAATGATGATCGGTTGATTGAAAGGCTATTCTAAATCGTCCTCTAATTAATGATAATTACATGTTGTGAAAGGACTTTCTCACAATATGGGGATTCTTAGGTGAAAGGTTATTCCCATATTTGAATCTATGATCTTTTCAATGAATGAATGTTGGGTTAGGGATGGATACTCATCCATGAGTTGAGGTGTAGTATCTAGTAACAATCTCTTGTCCCATAATATTGAACTAATGTAATGAATGTCAAGTATTCTATGGGGAATAATGCTAAGCATCGAGAGGATATGGCTTGAGATGGGTGCTCATCCGTGAGTTTAGGCGGGGTATCTAGTAGCTATCTCATGAGATGGGTACTCATCCGTGAGTTGAGGCGGGGTATTTAGTAGCAATCTACATATCCCTTAAACTATGTGCCCACATAAATCTAGCTAGAGGATTCACTTAAGCTAAAAACAATGGTCCTACCTTAGGCAAGTAGGAATCCCTTATCCGGTGAGGGTGACATCGGGATTCCATGAATTTCTCAAATGGTCTATGTCGGTTAAGGCTTAGCCCCACAAATAATGTTAATGAATTATGTCTTCTCAAGAATGCACTACTTAGTGTGGGTGGTAGTATGGGATGCCATCCATGCATGGCACAAGTAGGCTTTGAGAGTATCCATGGTGTGTTCCTTTATGATGTAATGTTAAATTAAATGAATGTGCTCTTATGATGATTTTAATAAGGATGATGACTTAATGTGTAATGAATGAAGGTGCTCTAAATGAAGCTAATGAAGAAAATTGACTTATATACTTAAATGAGATGATGCATGCTATACTTGGAATGTATATGAGTTACTTCCTTATCATGACTTATTGAATATGAAAGTGCCCTATCTATGGTAACTCCAAAGGAGTATTTAGTGAGAGTAGTAGTATGGGATGCTACTAATACATTGCACAAGTATGACTTAGGATTGTCCTTGGTGTTGATCCTAATGTGTGGATATGACTTATGAAATGTTTATGTCTCTTATGTATGAGTATTGGTTATTGGATGGAAAAAGATGAATGGTAAGTTCACTTTTGGTGACCTTGATGTGGTACTTAGTGTGGATGGTGGTATGAGACTCTATTTATACATTGGACAAAGTATAGCTTGAGGTGGACGCTTAATGTGAAGAAATGGTTTATGTGATGATTATGTTCCAATGTGAAAAAAGGGTGTATATGTTGATTATGCTCGAATGTGATGAAATGACTTGTATGTTGGTTATGTTTGTATATTATGCCTCTTATACGAGTTCATGAAGGTTTTCTCAGAATGGCATAAAGCATGATTTCCAAAGAAAATGTACGTTTTAAGCATAGTTTTTGCATGAATTCCATACTTAGTACTCAATTGTGCTAACCCATATTTCTTCATTCTTAACAATGTGCAAGGTTTGGAGATGTGATGTTCATTATTTGAAGGATAGGTTTCTAAGGAGCTTGGAGATGAAGACTTGGTGAGTCCTCATAGTTTCAAGGACAAAACCCACTAACTTCCCTTTATGTCTTTCATTGTATGTTTAGAGTTTTTGTATGGGCTATGCCCCAAAGTTGTATTCAAAGTATTAGATGGTTTGAGACATAGTATAGAAATACTTCCGCTTGCTTTAATGAAAAATGACTTCGATTGTAATGAAAAGTTTTAATTCCGTCTTATTTTCGTATGTTCTTATGTTCAAGAATGCTATGAGGCTTGTTTGAGACTTTTTGGAGTCTTGTACGCCGTGTCACTTCCGAGTTTTAGGCTTGAGTTGTGACATCATCCGACATCGGATATTGTTCACCTCGACTTATGCTAAATAGATAATTTGAGGGTGGCTGTCAAAAAAAGAAACTGGAAGAAAAAGGGTATGAAAAGAAGTTGTGAGTTGAAGAGAGAAACTGTAAAGAAAAAATTGTGACTGTATGCAAAAGAGTCAAAAAGATGATAAACAAAGTGCTGAAAGAAATAAAGAAAAATAAAGTGAAAGAAAAAGAAGAAAGTGAAAAGTAAGAACCTTAAAGTCAAAAGTCACATCTATGTAGAAAAGAGGTAAGGGAAAGAAAGTAAAATGAAAGGATGTCAAGAATAGGTTAAGAAAAGAGGTAAACAGCCAATGTAATGTCAATTAGGACAGAATGTCACTAAAAAGTACCCAAATGTACCACACCTGATCCTGACCCTACATTACAAGCTAGGAAAGTCCTATAGTTATCCTAGCAACTAGTTTAGAGAGTCTAAGCAGTGAAAATAAGGGCAAGCCTATGGTATTGAGCACTAACTTTACTTGAAGTCCCTTTTGAGAGTGAGTGTTGAACGAAACCTAAAATTTAAAAGTCATATCTCTTGTGAGTGAAAAAGTATTTCTATTGAAGTGAGGGCACTAGTTACATTATTGGAAAATTGATACCTTGGTGATTGTGAATGGTGTATGTTATGGTGTCTGTTGGTCGATATATTTCATGTTTTGATCCTTATGAATTGGTTTGTTGATTCTATGAGAAGAGATTTTCACTGAGAAAATAGAATGGATTGAAATGCCCATGTGATTGCAGAAGTGTCGTTTAGAGTGTTAGTGTGTCGCTTGAGGACAAACAACATGTTTAAGTTGAGGGTGTTGATATACCGTGAGTTTACGGTATTTTTGATACATTTCACTTAAGAGTTGTGTGTGTCTAGGGACATTTTGTATTGAAAATAATGTTTTGTGTGTAATGTTGGCAGGAAATAAGCTTTGACGTGGTAGAGTGAGATGACAACTGAAACTCTGCAAAAGTGGCCACCCATGGAGTGACCTAAGAACCGTAGGACATATGAAAATTCGTCGATAGGTAGGCGTAAATAGGAGCATCAGCAAAGTCTGATCAAGTGTGGAACTACGAAGCGATCCACGGACCGTAGGTCGACCTAAAAGTCGTCCTGTACATCCGTAGAAGGTGTTGAGAGACTTAAAGTTGAAGTGTTGAACAATGGAGGGGACCTACAAACCGTAGGTTGAGTCGCCGATCAAAGCCGCGTCCCTGAAGTTTATTTCCTTATTTTGTTTCCTTTTTGTTTAGGACATGTTTTTTATAAATAGGTTATGTAAACCTCATTTTTGGAGGTTAGACATTATTGTTTACTTTTAGTTCTTGATATTTTCTTGGGAATTAACTTGCAAACTCTGGCAATTTGATTTTCCGATTTCGGGTTATAAGATTTCCGCTTTGAAATTCAGTTTGAGATTTTGTGTTTCTTGTAGTCTAAACGTAAGTTCATGATTTCTTATTATGAAAACATGAATTGTGTTCATTCAAGAATGAGTAGTTAAATCCACAACTAGGGTTGCGGGAACCATTAGCAATTGAATAATAATTAAGTAATTCTTGGATAGTGTTTATGCATGTAATTGTAATTCTTTCGCTTAGAAGTCTTTTTAACGAGTGCACGAATTAGAACTCGCCTTGTTGCTACCTGTCGGGCGAAGGAAGTAGTTAATAAGAAAAGAATTATCAACAGAGATTTAGTGTGATACTATCTAATAGTCTAATGTCAATTGGTGTGATGGTGAAAACTAAGCCATATATTGATGTGATGTCTAATCTGAGCTAAAAGTAAAGGGTTAGTATAGTATACACACATAGTTGGACCAAAGTGCGGGTTGAAATTCCCTATTTGGAGGACAAATCACTTAGGGATACCTATCTTACCAACTTTGCATGTAAAACACTAGGAAAGGATTACTATTATTAGGATTTCCACAATAAGAGCTTATGGGGAACACATACACCCTAGTTTCTTTATCATATTGATAAATCAAAGTTTGAATATTTCTCACTTGTTACTTAAACAACAATCATTTATTTGTTTCCTAAATCCCCCCCTTTATTTACCTGTCTCGGAAATAAGTTGACTAAACAAATATAATTGTGAGTTAAATTTAAGTCAGAACCATATTCCTCATGGGATCGACCCCAACCTACAAGTTGGATTCTTTATTTTACAACGATCTCTTATACTTCTTTAGGGAGGTGTAATTTGAGCGGGTCAAAGATCCCCCGTTAGAAAGGGCAGGTTTCTAGTAGCAATCTCCTTATCCCATAAGCTATGTGCCCCCATAGGTTATTTAGCTAGTGGATCGACCTAAGCTAAGAGTATGGTTTTACCTTAGGCAAGTAGGACAACCCTTTTTCTGTGCGGGGTAGACACCAGATTCCATGGTAAGCTCACATGGTCTATGTCGGTTAAGGATAATTCCCACTATCATAAGAATATGAATTATGAACTATGGCTACTCAAGAGGATTTCCTTAGCATGGGTGGGATTATGGAATCTTATTCATGCATTGCACAAGGTATACTTTGAGGATACTTATGGTATGTTTCTTTTTTGTTGTGATGATCTATGTAATGAATACACTTATGACTTATGCTTTTCCATTATCTCCAAAATGATGCTGTAACTTAGTAAATTGCACGCATTCAACTAAAATGTCCCTTTTATCATGTTTTCAAGGATTTTATGCATGACTATCATATTTTGTGCATTTCTGTACTAACCCATATTTCCTAAATTTTTCCCAAGTGTAGGGTCCAGTTGTAAAGGAGGTTATCATTTGGTTCAAGCTTGGATTCGACTATTCTCCTTGCTTGTGGTGAGTCCTCATGATTCGAGGATGAGAGATTCACTTTGAGTTTTATTTCTAGTATTTCATTTTCGGACTATGTTGTATGGGTTATGTCCCTTTTCATTTGAACTATTGTATTAGATGGCTAATTGAGACAAGTCTGGACTTTTGCTTTCCTTAATGAAAAATCTGGACTTGAAATACATTTTTACTCTTTATTATTTATTCTATAGCTTTATGTTATGATATGCTAAGTGGCATACATGGTGCATTTCGGTGTTCTATGTGCCCTGTTACATCTAGGGGGTACCCTTGGGTCGTGACATCACAATGGAGAAATACCATGTTTGGATAATATCTTGGAGTGTGGGAGGTCTAACGAAGAAAGGAAGAATAAGTGAAGAAGTTGGCTTATTCGGCGAGCTTGAGGCCACTTAGGTGACTCATATAATGTCTTAGGCGAGGGTTCCAAGGTCGCCTAAAGTTCCAGGGAGCTACAAAAAAGTTGCCACATTCGGCAAGCTGGAGGTCACTTTGATGACTCGCCGAATACCTTAGGCGTGCACGACCTAACTCACCCTTTATCCTCTTAGAGCCAGTTTTGCGTCTCTTACGTAATAATAGCCTAAAAATATAAATAAATTATTTGGATCTTCTTTTTAGTGAGACTATTTTTGAAAATGAATGATTGATGAATTGGATCTCCTTGGAGAGACTTGAGATCTTGGTGAAACTTCTATTGAACTTTGTTTAAAAATGGGGGTTGCTGGGAAATTTAATTTCCTTGAGGTCTTTGTAAGAGATTTGGTGCATTTTTCATTTTAATCAATTGAGGTCTTTAGGTTTAATATACCATTAGGTTGCTTTTGATTTCCCTTTCTTTTATCTATCTATTTATCTTGATTAGGTGCTTGTTTAGGGATTGTAATTGGAGGTTTTAGGATTTAATACATCCTTTAGTTGCCAAATGTTCCTTCTCTTTTATCTCTTCTTCTATCTTTATTTCTTGTCTTTAGTTTCTTCATTTTTATCCGTAATTTGTGGTGAGAATTACATCGATTCGTATCAGAGCCGTTCTTAGACTTGTTCCTAGGATTCTAGTCTTGGGTTCGCTAGTACTACAAAAAAAATCAAAATCATTTTCAAGAAAACTCCAAATAGTTTTCTTTGATTTGAGTCTTGTTTGGAGTTTCTAAGGTAGATTAGCGTTTCTTAGCCTTACTTGAGTCTAGATCTGAGATTTGGCATTGATTGGAGTAGGATTGAAGTATCCACCATTTTTTATTGAAGAAGTTTGAATAACATCAAGTGGCATTTTAGATTTAGGTGAAATTGAAAACTCTTGGGTGTTGAGGTTTGATCTCTATATCCTTAGGAGTTCATATTTCAAATTTGGGTGAAAACGAAGTAGAAATCCATTGGGTTTGAAAATTGGGTGTTCTTCATGACTTGAAGAAAAAGGGAAATGTGTTTTGAAATCTGATGAATTTGACTATGAATTGAAAGAGAAAAGTTTTAGGATTTGTTTCCTACATCAAGAGGAACCTATATCTCAAAATTTGTGAAATTCTGAGCTAAAATTATTGAGGGTTTTATTTTGGGTCTTCATCTTGTTCATTGTGTTCTTGAGGAATATTCAAATCTTCAAGGAGGAGAATCATAAAATGAGGTGTTTGATCCAAAAGGAAGAGGAAAGGAAAGAGTACTTGTGTTGGTTCAAAAGGGAATTTACCGAAAAAGACAAGTACTAGGTCAAGGAAGTACAAGGGCACCACAAGAATTGCAAAATCGGATGCTACAAGTGTGCTTGAAAGTCAATTGGGCGAGCTAAGTCATTCTTACAAAACCGATTCGGCGACTCGCCAAATCAAAATTGAGTCTCTGGTTAATTCGGCGAGCTAAGGGTCATTTCGGCAACTCGCCTAACTGATTCGGGGAGCTACATGGAGTAAGTTGGTGAAGTGAACTTGAATTTTGGAGAAAAAAAGTTTATGTTTGGCCACCGGAGCTTCATTTTACGACTAATCTCATGTCCTAACTTTCTTGTCTCTTTTCCTTGATTCCTACTCAACTCTTTGATTCTACAAACTAATTTCCAACTAGTAAATGCCCTTACTTAGTTGTTGATTAGTCATGTGTCCATTTTCTTTCTTATGCTTTCTTTGTGTACTTTTTAGTTCTTACTTCATAGTTAATTTCTTTTTTATTCAAGTCCGTTTTGCTTTAATTGAGTCGTCCGTCCTTCTTGATACAAGAATCCATTCTGGCCAAGAGCTTAACTGACACTTGTGAACCACCAGATTTAAACAAGGTTCAATATTAGCCAAGCCAATTTGTGAGGTATTCAAAGGTGAGAAAATGCGAGTGTTGGTGAGGAGTTTTTACTACTAACCTTGTTTGCTCATTTTGTAGGTACAAAGGAGTTATAAAGAATCATGCCATCAATAGCCTCAGATCCATGTGACTATGATTTGAGAGACTATGATTGTAGTGATGGAGGCTATGGATGTGAGGATGATGGTGACTATGGATGATATGATGATAGCTATGATCAAAAGTCGAATGGGAATGATAGCCACTATTCCGGAGGAGAATATAAGGAAGATTGTGATCATCGCTCTTATGGTGAAGATGGAGAGGACAAAGAACCTTGTGATGGTTCCTATGATGATGATGGAGCATGTGAGAGATCTTACTCCCACTCTGAGAGTAAAGATAGTTCATATGATGGTGACAAAACATATTACACTTCCCACTCCAAGGATGAAGATGTGGTGATGTATAATACTCCCTTATATAAGAGTTATGAAGATCAAACCCCTAAGGCTTGTGAGATTCATATTCTTTGTCTTATGGTAATCCTTGCTCTAGTCGAAGTGGTGTGTATGGTTAGACTAGTTCAAGTCAAATTCATCGAAAGGGAAGAAGAGAGTACATCTCTAATGTCTAAGGATACTACATCGTACACTTCTCATTTTAATGCACACTTGTCGGGATCTAGGAACCAATGCAGATATGGAGGATGTGTTAGTTGTCTCTGTCCCAAAGGGGTTAGTCTTCCTATTTTTGAATGAAAGTGTGATCCTAAGGCGTATCTTGATTGGAAGTGGTAATGTGAGCGGAATTCCAAAACCATGATTTGGAAGATATTGAGCAATCTATGTATGCCCTTGAACACTTTAAAGGTCTTGCATTGAGTTGGTGGAAAAATGCGGAATGGCTTCGAAAATTCAATGGAAATGCCAACCCTTTGACATGGGAAGAATTGAAAGGGCTTATGAGGTTCAAGTATGTGTCAAAGGGGTACACAAAGCTTTATAATTTTAACCCGAGAAGACAAGTTCTTAGAATAAAGGTTGACATTTTTGGAGCTTTGGGGTTTGATCTTATCCTCGATGATTGGTGCAATATAAACTGCATCACTCCATATACGGTAGCCGACTTGAGACTACCCCAAATATCAAGGCATTATTTATACACCATGGAGGGATGTAAGGTTACCGAAGTTGTAAAGGTCTCTTTCACACGCGTTGAATACTATGAGGAGGTTTGGTGTGATGTAATACCCATGGACTTTTGTCACTTGTGTTTGGGAGCCAATTGGTTTACCAAACATAGGGTTCCAACGAGCAAAAATGGTCTAAGTATGTTATGGATCAATGGGAAACACATCTATTTTATCTTCCTAAGGTGCAAAATACTAGACATGATTATTGAGAGGATTAAGGGAGAACAGGGTGGCCACCTTAGAGCAGAAAAATGAGAGGATGAGTGGAGTGAAGTGATGGGGTTGCCATAATATTAATCTAACCTTTTTGTTTATCCTTTACTTGTAAGGGTTGTTATGTAGGTACAAGCATGATGAATGTAGGAATACAAGTTCCCAACAAAGAGCCTACCATTGAAGGTGTGATTGATGCACTTTTGGGGTGTCCCAACATTCCTAAGGGAGTGACATTCCAAGGTAAGTAAAATCTTTCTTGCGAGCGTCAAGGTACAATAACTAAACTTAACAATTTTACAATTGTAAATGAACAAAGTGTAAGTGATAGCTTGTATTTATGTGAGACTAATGTTTCTTTACCATGTGTTGATAATGTACATGTTGAGAGTGTTGATACACTAGTCTATCCTATTGATGACCGAATTGATTCTTCTAGTAAGATCATTTTTTGTCCACCTAGTGTTGACACCCTGATTTAAGGGATAGTTCATTATCATGTGATAATTGTGTTGATCAACTTGTATTTGAGTGTAATTCACTAATTGACTAATCTTGTAATGTCATTAAGATACCTCAATTTGGTGATACTAACAATAATGTTCATCATTTGAATAAGAGTAACTCTTTGAGCATATCTTTTGTGGAAGATCCTATTACTTGTTTTTCTCATAGTAATCATGTGCTTAAAATTCTTCGAAAAAATGATATGTGTCTTTTTGAGAATGAACTTAAATGTTTTAATTCTCCCCTGGTGGTTGAGCATTCCCTCTTTAAGTACAATATCTTGTTTGAAGATGATGAAATCACTCCTAGTGAAGATCCTAGTGGTGTGAATCGTGAGAGTAGTGTAGTTCTTGATGCAATTCGAATTGCACCAAGGCAGCTTACTCAAAGACAAGATGGGGACTGTAACACCTCGGAATCTAGAAGACTAAGCAAGGTGCTAGGTGACAAGTCACAAGACAAGGATTTGAGCTTGGGCACCCTCCATAATGGCCCAAACGGGCTGCGAAGAGCACCACGAGGCGTGGTGTTGCCTGTGAAGGCTCATAGAGTCAAACCAAAATGGGCTTCCCTCCCACGAGAACCTAAACAACTCGAAGAGGGCACCACATTCCATGGTGATGACCGTGAAAGGGGAGGCAGCACCTGCCTAAAAGGTGTTCCTTCCACATGAGCCACTTAATTGCTCGTGAAGGCCAAGAAGGTTTGTGGTAGGGGTCATGATGGTAGGTGAGTTTTAAGGGTGGTTTTCAAAGCCACTGGTCAAGGACCACGGCTGCCACAATGGGCCGTGTGGTCCATGACGGCTCGTGTGGCTGACCGTGTAAGGGTGTGTCATCTGTAAGTTAAAGGGGTAGTTGGGTCTTTTCCAGATTTCTTTAAAACAATACTATATCATTTTGGCCATACCTAGGATCCCTATATAAGTAATTTTAACCCCAAAACTTACCCATTTAAGTCATTCTCTTAAATTCACCAAAAAAAATTGTGTTCTTCCTTTCAAAAATATTTCTCTCTCTAGAAACTTGAAAAAGAAGAAGGGTTGAAGTTAGGGTTCAAGGTAAAGTCTCCATTCTCAAATCATTTGTGGACTTTGATATCAAGGTATGATAGTTTTTCATCCATGTAATCTTTACATCCATGGAGCCCCTAAGTTCTCCCAATTGAAAGTAGAAATTCCCCAATTTGAGTTAGTATTTTCTCCTAAGTTGTGGGTCTTTATGAATGTTGATTCAATTGATTAAATTATGATTTATTATGCATGAATTGAGAGGATTACATGCTTTTAGGATTAATTTACATGTACCCATGCTTAACCCATATATTTTGGATGAAATTGATGTAAATGGGTTTTAATCTATGAAAGGAGTATGTATGGATTAATGTGCATTCTTATAGGATAAATAAGATGTGATATGCATTACTTTGAGATTGAAGCATATGTGATGATTAAGATATGAATTACTTTTATAGTGAAGCATATGTTATGAACTATTGATTGTTGAAGTTATCTTTCCCACAGTAGTTTCTTATGAATAAATGTGAAAGGTTTTCTCACATTGAATGATTCTAGGTTGGAAGGTTTGATCACCTAAAGTGAATCTAAGATTAGGAATTATGAGAATGATGAGGCTAGAGGCGATGACCCTTGATCTTCATGAGAAGAATATGAGGTGATTGCCCATAATACTTAGAGTTAGACAAGAGGTGAATACCCATGATCATAACTAAACGACAAGACGCAATTACCCATGTCATATGATAGAAAGTTTAGAGGAGAATACCCATGTCACATGATTAAAGGACTAGAGGCGAATACCCATGATCCTATAGTACGAGGGACAAGAGGCGACTATGCATGATCCCAAAGTAAGAAGAACAAGAGGCGATTAACCATGTCCTTTATAGTAAGGCAAGAGGCGATTCCAGATATCTTTAAAATATAATCTAGGATATGTTATGAGCTTGGATTATTTCTTGAGTTTGTCTTCCATGATGAGTAAGACTAGTGGCAGATTACCCATCTCTTCACTAAGTATGAATTGAGGTTACTTCAAGAAGTACTACTTATATGTGAAATGATTTATTATGTATATTAATTATTCTTTATGACTTCTGTTGTGTAACTCTTATGTTATGTTTATGCAAGTTATCATTTAGTACATTTTATACTAGCACATACTCTTGCATGCATTTCTCATCCAAATGAAGGGTCTGACATTCCTGATTCTCGTCTCCGTGGCTAGGATCTATCCTAGCAGAAGAAGTTGAAGATTTGTTAGTCCTCATTCATCCGAGGATTTGGACACTACTTTCTTTATGTTCTTTTCATTTGTATTTTGAACATTATTGAATGGGATGTGTCCCAAGATTCTATTGTATTTGATGGTTCTGGAGACAAGTGTATTAGAATTCTACTTCATTTTATAAAAAGTTTGCTTATGTTTGAATTGTTCTAAATCTTATCGATTTTCTGTTATCTTGACAATGAATGCTAATTGACTTATATGAGGCCACTCAGGGTCTTTTATGCCATGTTACATCTAGGGGGTGGCCCTGGGTCATGAAAAACATGATAATAAGAGCACAAGGTTTAGAATGGTTATGGGATGTCTCAAAACAATGTCAAGTAGAGTCTTGTTTATGAGTATGAAGCGCGCCACATTTATTAATGAGAGGCTACAAGATGTTTATGACACTTCACTTCTTCATTACTCTAAGTCGTGCGATAGAGTCTAACTCTATAAGGTATATCTCTTAATCCATACTCGATGGTCTATAGGAAATGACTACTCGAAGAGCTTTTTCTAGAAGGAATGAGCGAGAAAATGTTGGTCAAGAAGCTCCTCCTAAAGTTCCTCAAGCCCCTCTTGACCGAGAAAGTGACTAATGTGGAGTTTAGGACTGCTTTTTAAGTTTTGGCTCAAACTATGATAGCCCAAGACAATAGGGAAGTTGTAGTCCTCGTAAGCCCAAATATGGGTACGGCGGCATCTAGAGTAAGGGACTTTACTAGGATGAATATTACGGAATTCTATGGTTCTAAGGTTGGGGAAGATCGTCAAGATTTCATTGATGGGCTTTACAAGGTGTTGACTATTATGGGAGGGACGCCGGTGGAATAGGTGGAATTGGCCTCTTATCAAATTAAGGGTGTTGCTCAAATTTGGTTCAACCAATGAAAGGAAGCAAGACTAGAAGTTTCAATTTCCATGCCTAAGAGTCAGTTTATCACTTGTCTTAAAGCTAGGAGGATTATTTCTTAGGGTTTACTGTACCATCTAATTAGGGTGAGGGAAATGGATTCTAAAACCCCTACTCATGAGTCGGTCCCCATTGTTATTGAGATTCTGTAAGTGTTCCGAGATGATCTACCTGGTATTCTTCCATAAATGGAAATAGACTTCGGAATTGACCTTCTCCCTGATACACAACCTATTTTTATTCCTCCTTACCTAAGGCTTCGTTAGAACTTAAGGAATTAAAGGAGCGATTGAAAGATTTTTTTGGATAAAGGTTTCATTCGAATGGGTATCTCACCATGGGGTGCTCCATTTTTTTTTGTTAAGAAAAAATATGGTTCAATTCATATGTGTATTGATTGCAAGCAATTGAACAAGGTCACCATAAAGAATAAGTGTCCTCTTCCAAGAATAAATGATTTATTTAAACAATTCCATGGAGCGGTTTACTTTTCTAATATTGACCTTAGGTCGGGTTATCACCAATTGAGGGTGAAGGATGATGATATTCCTAAAATAGGTTTTAGAACCCGATATGTTCATTTTGAGTTTTGGTGATGTCGTTTGGTTTGACTAATGCTCCGGCAGCTTTTATGTATTTGATGAATATGGTGTTTAGACAATACCTTGATATATTCGTAATTGTGTTCATTGATGATATATTAATGTATTAGATAAGTGAGGATCACATCAATCATTTGAGGATTCTGTTGCAAATTCTCAAGTACCAACAACTCTTTGCGAAGTTTAGCAAATGTGAGCTTTGGCTAAGGTCCATAGCGTTCCTTGGCCATATTGTTTCAAGTAAGGGTATTGAGGTAGATCCTAAGAAGATGGATGCGGTCAAGAGTTAGCCTAGACATCTATCCCATTCAGATATGAGGAGTTTCTTGGGTTTGGCTGGTTATTACAAAAGGTTTATTGAGGGATTTTCTTCAAAAGCCTCTCCATTGACAACTTTGACTCAAAAGAAGGCCAAGTTCATATGATTTGAAGCATGTAAGAAAAGTTTTTTTAAATGAAAAGACAGACTTACTTCTGCTCAGGTGTTGATTTTACTGTAAGGGACAAATGGTTTTGTTGTTTATTGTGATGCCTAGAGAATTGGATTAGGATGTGTTCTTATGCAAAATAGGAAGGTTATTTCCTATGCTTCAAGGCAACTTAATATTCATGAGAAGAATTATCCTACCCATGATTTTGAACTAGCGGCGGTTGTGTTTGCCTTAGAGATTTGGAGGCACTATTTGTATGGTGTTCATGTAGATGTGTTCATCGACCACAAGAGTTTGCAATACGTGTTTAATCAAAAAGATCTTAATCTTCGCCAAAGGAGGTGGCTTTGGTTACTGAAGGATTATAATATGAGTGTTCTCTATCACCTTGGTAAGGAAAATGTGGTGGTTCATGCTCTTAGACGATTATCAATGGGTAGTGATATTGGTACAAGACGTACATAGATTGGCCCGATTGGGTGTTCGGTTAATGGACTCCATCAAGGGTGGTGTTGTGGTTCATAATGGTTAAATTCATTTTTTGTGATGGGTGTGAAAGCCAAACAATGTCTTGATCTGACCTTAGTAGAATTAAAACAAGCGGTGCTTAGAAAGTTTGTTGGTGCTTTATCCCAAGGGGGAGACGTTGTGCTTTGTTATCAACTTTGTTTGTGTGTCCCCACCGTTGATGACTTTAGGGAATAGATTTTATCAAAAACCCATAGTTCTTGGTATTCCATTCGCTTGGGAGCTACCAAGATGCACCGTGATTTGCGGGAGGGCTATTGGTGGAATGGGATGAAGAAGGATATTGCGGAGTTTGTGGCTAACTGTCCTAATTGTCAACAAGTGAAAGTTGAGCATCCAAAAGTGGCTCAGAGACAATATGATTCAATTTGTGTAATACTAGACCGAATGACGAAATCGGCTCATTTCATTCCCGTCCAAATTTCTTATTTGGCGGAAGACTATGCTAAGTTGTATTTGAGGGAGATGGTAAGGTTGCATGGAGTGCCCTTGTCCATTATCTCTGATCGAGGTACACAATTTACTTCTGAGTTTTGGAAATCTTTCCAAAAGTGTCTTGGTACTCGTGTTAAGATAAGCACGACTTTTCTTCCACAAATTGATGGGCAAACAGAGCGTACTATCCAAACTTTGGAAGATATGATTAGAGCATTTTTGATTGATTTTAAGGGTAATTGGGATGACCATTTTCCATTGATTGAGTTTGCTTATAATAATAGTTACCATTCAAGTATTGGTATGGCTCCATTTGAGGCTCTCTATAGTAGGACGTGTCGATCTCATTTACATTGGTTTGAGGTGGGTGAAGTTGCAATGATATGACCTAAGTTAGTTCATAAGGATACGGATAAAGTCCAATTTATTAGAGAGAGGTTGAGAATAGCCCAAAGTAGACAAAAGTCCTACGCCGATGTTAGAATGAGAGATCATGAGTTTGATGTTTATGATTGGATTTACTTGAAAATCTTATCCATGAAAGGTTAAATGAAATTTGGGAAGAAAGGAAAGCTTAGTCTCCGTTATGTAGGCCCATATCAGATTTTGAGACATGTCGGTAAGGTTGCTTATAAGCTTGAATTGCCTAATGATTTGGTATCGGTGCATCCAGTTTTCCATGTCTCTATGTTAAAGAAATGTGTTGGAGATCCGACATTTATAGTTCCCTTAGAAGGTTTGGGAGTTAAGGAGGAACTTTCTTCTGAAAAAGTTCCGATTGAGATTTTAGACCGGCAAGTCATGAAGTTGAGAAACAAAGAAGTTGTTTCCGTGAAAGTATTGTGGAGGAATAAATTAGTTGAGGGTTCTACTTGGGAGGCCGAGGCCAGTATGATGTCCCAATATCCTCATCTTTTTCCTACTACTCCTACTCTATCTTGAGGTAATGAGTTCATCATGGTTTACTCTTTGTTTTGGTGCCATGTGTTTTAGATATTCCCATTATTCCTTATTTTTATGCATGTTCATAAAAAACTTGAATTTTGAAAGAGAACGAGTTTATATGATTGATTTTTCCTCATGTTGATGTGCATTGAGTATGAGCAACATATAGACTTCATGAGATGAATTGTTGAACATGCTTTAGCTTGAAATTGATGTTTCCTCCTCAGATATATCATGATATGATGATTTGAACATGCATTTAGTTTGGAGAGGTATTCCCTCCTTAAATATGAGTAATTTTGTAAGTGCATGCATATTGGGCTGCTAGGTCTAGTTCCTATCTTCCTAATTCCAATCTTCCTAGCTCGCCCTTTATCCTATTTTAGGCCACTTTTTGGCCTCTTTTGTAATAAGTATAAATAGCTAGTTTAGGTTTTAATTCGTGTAGACTATTTTGAATATTGATATTTTTGAAACTCGTGTATGAGTATTGAGAGCTTGGTACAACTTTGGGTTGATTATTGCTTAGAAACATGGGTTGCATGTGAATTCAATTCCCTCGAGGTATTCGGAAGAGTTAGGTGCTTCTTACAGTATTAATGAACTGAGTTCTTAGGGTTTAATATACCTTTTGGTTGCTTTCTATTTCCTCTTTTTGTGTCTGTCTATCTATGTTTATTTCTTGTCTTTAATTTCCACATCTTATTTGTAATTCGTAGTGAGAATTACATCATTTCGTATTAGAGTCGTGCTTAGATTAATTCCTACGATTCTAGTCTTGAGTTTGTTACTACAAAAAAAGTGTCCAAAATTATTTTCAAGAAAATCCCAAAAATATTTTGTTGATTTAGTGTTGTTTGAAGTTTCTAAAGCTAGATTAGTATTCCCTAGCCTTATTTAAGTCTAAATATGAGATTTGGTAGAGTTTGGGAGTACTATTAAAGAATCCACCATTGTTGGTTGAAGAATCTGCAAATGGGTTTTCAAATCTGAAGGATTTAGCAAAGAAATGAAGGATAAAACGTATTGGGGTTTGTTTCCTACATCAAGGGGAGCTTATAGCTCAAATTTCGTGAAATTCCGAGCAAAAATTGTTGAGGGTTTTATTTTGGGTCTTCATCATGTTCATAGTGTTCTTGAAGAACATTTAAATCTTCAGGAAGAAGAAATCTACAAAAAGGGCGTTCTAATCCAAAAGGAAAGGAAAGAGAAAGTGGATAAGTATTAGTACACAAGGGAATTTACCAAAAGGGGTAAGCAATAAAGGAAAAAGTACAGGTGGGACCACAGAAGCACAAAATTCAGAGGTCTTCAGGTGCACTCACTGGAACTTTCGGCGAGCCCGACTTTTCTAACCAAAGTCCAAAGGGTGATTCTCCAAATTGACACCCAGATCGCCAAATTGCCTTGACATTCTGTAAAATTTGGTGAGCTAATCTTCAAGTTGGCGAGCTGAACTTCAACTTTGACGAAGAAAACATTGCATTTGGCGATCAGAAACTCATTTTATGCCCCTAATCTCAGGTTCTAATTTCATAGTTTCCTTTTCTTGATTCTCAATCGTTCTCAAGACTCCTAAACTAATTTTCAGCTCGTAATTGATCTACTTGTTGAATATTGGTTCTTGAATTCTCTTCTTTGTCAGTGTCACTTTTTTCATGGTTTTATTAGTTTTACTTCGTTGTTAACTTTTTTCTTTAAGTCTTTTTTACTTTAATCGAGTCATACATCTTTCTTGAAACTAGCCAAGAGTAGAAATTGAGACTTTGTGATAAACTGAGTATAAGGAATCTTCGACCTTACCTGAGCCAATTTGAGAGGCAATCAAAGGTGTGTATACACGAGCGATTGTGAGGTCATTTTACTAACGCTAACGTTGTTCATTATTTTTGTTGAGTTGTCTTATTTCTAGGTACCATGGAAACCAGAAATGAAAACTAACCACCAACCTGAAGGGTTACTTTGGAATCTATAATGGAGGTGATTACTAATATGAGTTGGAGGATGGAGAACATAGAAGTACAAATGGCCACCATGAAAGGTAATTGATGAGTCCATAAATTGGACTCATTTAGGGCTTTATTTTAATGGAAATAGTGTCCTCGAATGCTTGTTTTATCTCAATACTTGATTAGAATGTTGAAGTTTTAGGTATTTGAAGTTTTAGTGGAAAAATGGACACTTATGCACAAACCGGAGCAAATAGGGCTGAAAAGAACAAGAAATGGAGTCCTACAAATCGCCGAGTTTAACTTGTGGAGTCGTCGAAACGACATGAACCTCCATTCGTTCCAGTACGCTAAGCCTTGAAGAAAGTGGATCAAAAAGAGAGGAAAGGAGCAATTGGCGAGTCGCCGATCAGTTCCGCGAAGCAGTACTATACCGCACAATGATCCAGAATGCGAGGATTGCAAAGGCAAGACACTGATGGCGATGAGCTGACCAAAAGGCGGATCGCCAAGTTCATCGGCAATTTCGACTAATGTCGCCGAAGAATCCTCCGCAGCACAATCTGTGAAAACTATAAATACTACTTGGAATTTTAGAAGAGAAAAAGCGAGTGAAAACATTTTTAATATAGTAATTTTTCAATTTAGAACATATTCTAGCTTATATTTTTCTCTCAAGTTCCGTAAGGGTTTTGTGGAGACTTGAAGAAAGGAACTCTTCTTCCCCAAGTTGGAAGTGGGTCTTCTCTATTCACTTTCCTTTGCTTAATTGAAGGTTTAATTTCTTATACCCAATTGATTTCATTATCATGTTAGGTATAATTTCTTATTTCTTGATGTGTGGCTAAAACCTCCATTCTTGGGGTGTGATTTAGCAAATATGGGTTGATATTCTTGTTGGGTCTTGCTTGCTGATGGGTTAGATGTATGATAATAGTGATTTCACCTAGTGGTTGTGGTTTAATCTAAAGGGTTTGTAGTTACAAATACAAATCCACCCATGTGTTTTCGGCTTGCCCGAGAGGGAGGTCGCGAAATGAAAACCACTAGACTAATGGCCTAAGGAGTGGGTCGACATGAGGTTCAGCCCGAGAGGGTGAGCCCTAGTCCCATATCCTAACACTAAGCTCGAGAGAGTGAGTGTGGTAAGGTGTAGACTGGTCTTCATGCAGAAAATGGGTGTCCAAGAGGAACGCATTTGAAATGGGGTAAGTTTCCCGAGAGGGAACTTATTTCCATTTAAAGCTTAGCCTAGTCACTATTATTTTGCAAATCTCCAATCGAAAGCATGTACCCAACAATTTATCTCAACTTGTATTGCGGTCACATCTCAAGAACTTTTCCCCATACTTGATTTTCTTGTTCATATTGTTGTTTTAGTACTAGTTAGAAAAACCCCCTTTGACATTTGACACTTTGGTGTCACCTTCTTTAATTTACAATGTCTTTTATCGCAAATGTCTTTTACTATGACTAATTTGAATGAAATTCTAATTAGTTATTAATTCTCAAAACCTCTCTCTTGGGACACGATCCCAACCCTCAGTTGGGTTACTATATTATTGACGATCGTAGACACTCATATCGTAGGATAGTGTCGTTGGTCATGATAAGCATCAAAATGGCGCCGCTGCGGGGGAGTGGTGTTATTTGAGAGTTCATAGTTAATCAGAATTTTTGTTATTCTTATTTGTAGTTTACTAACTTAACTTTTAGTTATTGTAGAAATATTGCAGAAAGCATGAGTGTCAACGGTAATAACGGGAGCCAGGTGGGCCATCAGGATGAAATCGGAAATCTCCATGACGTCCAAGAACCCAATATCAATGATCCACACCTCATGGGAGGTGTTGGAGCTATTTGTCTGCCCCAGCAGAGGGAAACACAGTATTCCACATTACAAGCACCATGTTGCAACTTCTGCAACTAAAGGGGCTTTTCAGCGGACTAGCTCATGAGGACCCACACGAGCATCTTCAAAACTTCGTAGACGTATGTGGACCATTCTCATTCAAAAACATCTCTCAGGAATTAGTACGATTGAGGTTATTTCCTTTCTCATTGATGGGTGAGACATGCAAGTGGTTAGCCGAGTTGCCTCACAACTCAATCACTTCGTGGGAGGAGTTGGTGAATGCATTCAATGTGCGATTTTTCCCTCCTTAGAAGATGATGACTATCCGGGATAGCATCCAAAGCTTTAAGCCTTTGAATGGCAAACCTCTGCATGAAACCTGGCTCATATTTAAAAAACTAGTGCAACAATGTCCAACAGATGGTCTCCCTGACAATGTGGTCCTTCAATACTTCTACCGGAGTCTAGACTCGGTAAACAAGGGTGTAGCTGACCAACTCTCACCCGGAGGCTTGATGCAGCAACCATATCTAGTGGCAACTTAACTCCTTGATTGTATGACACCCATCAACAGGGCATGGTACACCCGTGAAGATTAAGTTTCACTGGTCAAATTTTAGCTATCTAAGGAGATGGTTGAAAAAGACAATGAGAGAGATCAAAATATTGCCAAGATCATGACACATCTTGATATTCTATCAAAAAATGTCATGGGAGCTGGTACCCGTGGTATCAATGATGTGGGGGTCGGGTGTGCAAATCCTGAGGAGGCGAATTTCGATGCCTTGTATAATGAAGAGGTAAACTTCTTAGCTAACCAAAGTGGTGGTTATCGATCAAATTACCCAAGGCAGAGTGGAAATCAATGTTGGTCTAGAGATGAAGGATGGAAGGATCGAGAAGGGAGAGACCGAATTGCTAATTGGAAAGATGGGGAGAAAGATAAATATGTTCCTCCCCACGAACGCCAAAAGCCAAAAGACTCGGAGGGTGGTATGTCTGAGGATATGGTTTCGCGCTTCCTCAACAGAGTTGAAGGGTCAGACAAATTGCTGAAAGGCATGAAAGAGGATGTTTCCACTCTCAGCCAGACCGTTACCTCCCATTCTGTTTCAATGAAGCAGTTGGAGACTCAAATGGGTCACCTCTCGTCTCATCTAAATCTGAGACAGCAAGAGGGCTTGCCTAGTGACACTACGACCAATCCCAATGGTGAGAGTTGAAGGTGGACTAACGTCGTGCCACGACGTTAACTAAGGCGTTGTTTGGGAGGCAACCCAAAACACTTTATTGCTTTATTTTACTTTGAGAAAATAATGGTGTGTAGTTTGAACAGGTTGACGAAAGGGAGGATAGTGAAATAATGTATGGAGGCAAACAATAAATCCAGTTGGCGATCGCCGACTATATCGGTGAGCACGACTCTTTCCGCCGGGTGACTCAAGGCAACGTCAGCTGAGATTCTGTAAAACTTGGCGTCCAGCAGAAAATTAATGGCGAATCGCCAACTATGTCGGCGATTTCTACATAAACCGCCATTGAGATCCTCTTATGAGCTGCGAGTCCTTTTACATTGGGCGAAGAGACTAGACACTTGGTGCTTCACCGAGTGAAAGAGCTCACCCAATGTACATCGCCGAATGGGCAGAAACTGGACGGTTTTTGCACGCCACAGGCTTAAAAGTCCTATTTCACTCATTTTCTCTCATTCCTTCATCCTACCAAACTCACACCTGCACTTTAGATTTTTATTTCTTGCAAGTCTAAATTATTATAAGTGTCAAATTGTGCGCAAATTTGGATCTCCTTGCTACCTAGAACTTCATTAGTATCTGATTCGGCACTAAAGGTTGGTGATTCATACCCCGTTTTTAATTTAGTAAAATGGTACTCATTTGCATAGTGTTGATATTGTCAAGTCTTGGCTGAATCTTTGCATTGATGGCATTTCTTACATCATTGATTATTACCTGCATTTGAGGACAAACGCTCTTTATTTTGGTGGGGTGAGGCCCACACCTTTTGTGTTGACATTCATGTTTTGTTCTGTATATATTTGGGTTGTTTGCTTTAATTTGGGTTTTAAATACTGCTTTTTTGTGGATGTTTGAGCTCATGGCTCCCATTGTTCTAATTGAAAATAGTTTTGATCCTTCCGGAAAAAAAATTCCACCTCTTGTGTTGAAAGTGGCTATTCTTTTACAAAAATTTAAGTGGTTTCGATCAATATCGATGACTTGAATAGTGCTCTCAATTGAACAAATATAAATGCACGGCTACGACGAGGCCAAATGAAGTTACATAGACAATATGTGCACTCTTTGCATCTCGTTGTGATTAGCCATTTATCGAATTGATTCTCTTGTAATGACCATTGCACACTAGCGAAAGTGTTTAGTCTTGTTTGACTTAAGTATTGATGCCTTGTGCGATTAGCTTACCTTGAACCATGCATTAATAAGACTAGAATTTTCCCGGTTAGTCTGATTGATTTAGAAAGGTGTACACTTGAGATGATTTTAGGCAATTTTAAAGAGTGTGAGCCAATTTGACATATACCTCTTTTTGTGACCTACCTATGAGCGTGTGGAAATCTCTTGAACACCCTTTGAGCCTTACCTTTCTTTGGAAGAACCTTGATAAACCCTAGACCTTACTTGATCCACTACCTATAATCCTCTTGAATTGTGGTTTAGTGAATAGCCAACTTAAGACAAAAAGCCTAAGTTGGGGGTGTGGTGAAAAGGAAAAGGAGAGGTCAAGAAGTTCTATAAGAAGTCTTTCTTAACCCATAGTGTTGAAGAACAATGGAACATTAATAAAAAAAATAAAAAAAATAAAAACCAAATTTGTGTAATAAAGTACAGAAGAAATTTGGGTTCCAATTGCAATTCATTGAAGGCGAACAAAAGAGTAAAGAGGTGACTTAGAAGCACTAGAAAAAAAATTGATAAAGGAGAGAAAGAAAGTATCTTGAGAATACCGCATCTCACGAAAAGGATGTCACTAAGCCTAAATGACTAGACCTTTGCACTCAACCCTGTTACAAGCCTTAGAAATACCTTTTTCATCTTGAGTAAGACGAATCGAAATTCAATTGGAAAATAAGGTAAAACCTATGGGTGAAAACATGCATTGTGTTCCTCTTTTTGAGTGTGAGCGTTGTATCTGATTCCTGATCTTAAAATTGACTCATATATGTGTGTGAATATGGAATAATTCTTTGTGCGAGGGCATTTAGATATTTTTGTTGAGCTTGAACTTGCACAAATAGCAAGTATTGCGAGAAAGAAAATCTTTGGTAATGGTGTGTCACAATTAGAATCTTTGAGTACACAACTGATCCTTGCATAACTAAATTGAGTCTCGTTGTGTGCATTCATGTTTTAGTCTTGAGTAGCACTGTTTGAGGCATCCTTTTTGAACAGTTGAACTTGAGTTAGCTTGAGGACAAGCAAAAATTTAAGTTGGGGGTGTTGATGAGTCCATAAATTGGACTCATTTAGGGGTTTATTTTAATAGAAATAGTGTCCTCGAGAGCTTGTTTTATCTCAATACCTGATTAGAATGTTGAAGTTTCAGGTATTTGAAGTTTTAGCGGAAGCATGGACACTTAGGCGCAAAACGAAGCAAATAAGGCTGAAAAGAACAAGAAATGGAGTCCTGTGAATCGCCAAGTTTAACTTGGGAAGTCGCCGAAACGACATGAACCTCCCTTCGTTCCAGTACGCGAAGCCTTGAAGAAAGTAGATCAAAGGGCGAGGAAAGGAGCAATCGGCGAGTAGCCGATCAGTTCCGCGAAGCAGTACTATACCGCCCAATGATCTAGAATGCGAGGATGCAAAAGGCAAGACACTGATGACGATGAGCTGACCAAAAGGCGGATCACAGAGTTCATCGGCAATTTCAACTAATGTCGCCGAAGAATCCTCCGCAACACAATCTGTGAAAACTATAAATACTACTTAGAATTTTAGAAGAGAAAAAGCGAGTGAACATTTTTAATATAGTAATTTTTCACTTTAGAACATATTCTAGCTTATATTTTTCTCTCAAGTTTGGAGAGGGTTTTGTGGAGACTTGAAGAAAGGAGCTCTTCTTCCCCAAGTTGGGAGTGGATATTCTCTATTCACTTTCCTTTGCTTAATTGAAGGTTTAATTTCTTATACCCATTTGATTTCATTATCATTGTTAGGTATAATTTCTTATTTCTTGATGTGTGGCTAAAAACCCCCATTCTTAGGGTGTGATTTAGCAAATATGGGTTGATATTCTTGTTGGATCTTGCTTGCTGATGAGTTAGATGTATTGTAATGGTTATTTCACCTAGTGGTTGTGGTTTAATCTAAAGGGTTTGTAGTTGCAAATACAAATCCACCCATGTGCGTTCGGCTTGCCCGAGAGGGAGGTCGCGAAACGAAAGCAACTAGACTGATGGCCTAAGGAGTGGGTCGACATGAGGTTCAGCCCGAAAGGGTGAGCCCTAGTCCCATATCCTAACACTCACCTCGAGAGAGTGAGTGGGGTAAGGCGAAGGCTGGTCTTCATGCGGCAAATGGGTGTCCGAGCGGAACGCATTTGAAACGGGGTAAGTTGCCCGAGAGGGAACTTATTTCCATTTAAAGCTTAGCCTAGTCACTATTATTTTGCAAATCTCCAATTGAAAGCATGTACCCAAATATTTATCTCACCTTGTATTGCGGTCACATCTCAAGAACTTTTCCCCCATACTTGATTTTCTTGTTCATATTGTTGTTTTAGTACTAGTTACAAAAAAACCCTTTGATAATTGACAGTTTGGTGTCACCTCCTTTAATTTACAATGGCTTTTATCCCAAATGTCTTTTACTACGAGTAATTTGAATGAAATTCTAATTGGTTATTAATTCTCAAAACTGCTCCCTTGGGACACGATCCCAACCTCGGTTGGGTTACTATATTATCGATGATCGTAGACACTCATATCGTAGGATAGTGTCATTAGTCACGATAAGCATCCATAATGTGTCGAAGATGGATAATAGAATGAAAAATGTGGAGGGTCGAATTAACTCTAATAATTCCACCTCACAAGTTACTTTTTGTGCTTCCACAAGTGGGAATGACAACACTATTTTACCTACTATCACACCCGGAGCCTTCCATCAAGCGTTCAACCCAACACCAATCTATTTTGATTCCAATTTCCAAAATACAAATCGACCATTCCAATCCCAACTCAATCAAGATGCTCCAACATATAAAAATTGACCTTACCAAGCACCACTAAACCAAAATCCACCCAACCAAATGGCACAAACCAAACCAATCCCTGTAATAGAGGTTAGGGATGATGACTACCAAGGGGGATATGAAGGTGAAGGTAACGAAGCACAGTGGAATGAAGCACAAACAAATAGACCAAGAGGCCAAATGGGGCATAGAGGACGAGGAGGTAGGCTTGGCCCATTACGACATGGGAGAAGACAATATGGGAACCAACCCCAAGGTGGAGGACCAAGGGAAGCTTATGCCAACCAAGATTATGGTAAATATTTGGGAGAAGAACATGGTAACCAATATCAAGGGGAAGTCCAAAGGGATTACTATAGAATCGACTTAGATGGAAATGGAGGTCGAGATGTTGGAATTAACTCTATCAAGACTAGTCTCCCACCTTTCAAAGAGGAATGCAATCCCGATGCTTATCTATAATGGGAGTCGCTTTGTGGAAGAATCTTCCAAGTCAATGATTTGACCGAGGTAACAAAAAGTTGCTTTACCATTGCCCAATTTGAAGGGTTTGCTTTTCGGTGGTTGGAATACATGAAAATGTATCATCTAGTACTTCAAGATGGACACCCTCCACCATATATTGGATTGAAATCCCTTATGAGAGTCAAGTATGAGCAGAAAAGGTATCGTCAAGAGTTACTTGGTAAGTTGTACAACTTGAGGCAAGAAAGAGAAAGTGTTGCAACTTACTATGATGAGTTCCGAAATTTGATGTTGAAGCTAGAATACACCGAGATTGAAGAGCATGCCGATATTCTTTTCAAGGTAGGGTTGAATAAGGAGATCACTTCCAAGATGACTATTCACAAGTTTTCTAGCTGGAATGACATCTTCAAAGTGTCTAATGAGGTAGAGCGGGGACTCAAAGAGGAGAATGTACGTAAATAGAAGGGTATTTCATCTTCAAATTCGTGGGGTAAGGACAAAGAGGGATCTCAAAAATCTTAGGTTGGAACCAAAGTAAGGATTTTAAGAAGCCTTATGAGAAAAAAACCTTTGAAGGAAACACTCCAAAGTACTCACCAAAAAAGGAGGTAATAAAGACCCAATCAAGTTTTGTAAAGGCATTCAATGTCATAAGTGTAAAGGATGGGGTCATATGATGCGTAAATGTCCCAATCGGTTGAATGTTCTAGTTCAAGGAGGAGCATTGTACCATGGTGAAAGGGTATATCAAGAAGAGGGTTGTGAAGAGGAAACCCAACAAGCTGATCAATTCGAAGGTGATGAAGATGAGGAACAAGACCCATGTGAGGGAAATAATTTCACCTTTCCTAATGGTTTGATGAGAAAAGTCCCAATTGAAGAGGCTTGGCCTCCTAAAGGAGAGCTCAATGCACCAATGTATGTGGTAAGGCGGGTTATGATTAGCAAGGCTTTGGATAATCCAAGTCAAAGAGAGAATATTTTCCATTCCAAGTGCCTCATAAAAGGTAATGTATGTTCCTTGATCATTGAGAGTTGAAGTTATGCAAACATTCCTAGCACCTCTTTACTGGATTTCTTGAAGCTTCTTACGACTATGCGTGCTACACCTTAAATACTTCAATGGTTGAGTGAGTGGGGAGAATTGAAGGTTTACAGAAAAGTGTTGATCAAGTACGCGAAATTGGGAATTACCAAGATGAGATTCTATGTGATGTAGTCCAATTGCAAGCTTGTCATGTGCTACTCGGAAGACCTTGGCAATATGATCGTTCAACCAAACATGAGGGGAGAACCAACAAATATTCAATTATGTTGGATGATCTTAAATATGTCCTTCATCCTATGTCACCCTCTTAAAGCAATGAATTGTATCAAAAGATATGAGTTGAGGGAGAAAATGAGGGGTGAGGAAGAACATGTGGAGACCGAGGGCAATGAAAAGGAAGAAAGGAGGAAGTTGAGGGGAAATTCCCAAGTGTTGTTGGCAAAGAACAAAGAGATTAGGGAGGAAGTGGAGGCCAAAAGTTCTTTGATACTTATCACACATAGGAATAATGTGTTGCAAACTAACCAATCTCTTCCCGATTTTATTTCCCTTCTTTGCAGGATTATGGGGATGTCTACCCAAAGGTACTCCCAAGTGGATTACCCCCTCATCGGAGAATTGAGTACCAAATTGATTTCGTGTATGGCTCACAATTGCCAAACAAGCAAACTTATCGAAGTAATCCATAGGAAACCGAAGAGATACAAAGGCAAGTTGGGGAACTCCTCAACAAGGGCTATGTGACAGAAAGTATGAGTTTGTGTGCCCTTTCGGTTCTATTAGTTCCAAAGAAACACGAAACGTGGCGCATGGGTGTTGATTGTTGGGCCATCAAAAAATTCACGGTAAAGTATCGTCATCCTATCCCTATATTAGATGATGTGATTGATGCGCTTAATGATTATTATGTGTTTTCAAAAACAAATCATTTTACTCCATGTCATAAATGTGATGATGCTTGTAATGTGGCATCTTTGTGTGTTGACAACGCTGTTAAATTGTTTGAGAATCCACTATGGCGTGATGACACACTTTCCAAAGATTGAAATATCACAAAAAAAAAAAAATTGTTTGAGAATTCACTATGGTGTGTTGAAACACTTTCCAAAGATGGAAATCTCTTTTCTAAAGTTGATAATACATTTATTGGAAAAGTTAGTGCTAGGATGAAAGGGGATGCTTATATGTTAACTGTTACTTCTTCCTTATGTGTTCAAATGCTTCGTATGAGTTGTGATTCTCTAGTATCTAAAGTCTAGTCTAAACTTGAGAACACCTTGATTGAAGTTCAATTATGTGACACGTTTCTCTACTATCTCTTTGCATATGATGAGTCCCCTGTTTGTCTTAAAGGTGCATTGCATTTGGGTTGGGGTATCCTTGAGGTCTATACTTGTTCGTATAACCCGATTATGTGGACCTATTATCCTTTTGACCCCGATGAATGTTTGGGAGTCTTTGAGCTTGTAGAAGTATTATCTTTTTGGCGGTATTATCCTTTGATATGAACAATAGCCTATTTCCTTGCTCTCCATCTATGGGCTTAATAGCCATGATACTAGAGGATACTTGGTTGTTCCATGAGTTTGAGTCTCGTTGATGTAATACTTTTTATGCTAAACATTGTACTAACTCTCATGCTATAAGTATATGTCTATTGTTTGTACTTTATCATGGTTTTGACAGATTTGGAATCAAGGAAGAATCCTTTTCAATAAGACGAGAATGACGCAATCCGGACTGCACCAATGCTGCTTACTCGAAGCCAAGTTGTACCCCCAAGGAATGGAAGGATTTCTCATGAAGCTGGGGGTTCTTGAGCTTGTATTGATGGCTAGGAGAGGTTCCCATGCATGAAAGATCGCTTGGGGAAGTGCAACAAAGAAGATTGAAGCTGCCACTTTAGGTAAGCAGCAAAATCCATTCAGCGACTCACCTAATGGCTTAGGCAATGACCCCTTCTCGCCTAAATTTACAGAATGCTCCAGAGGAGGGGTGACCTCCCCGAACCTATTGGTGACTCGCCGAGTCCCTTTGTGTCATGACCCAGGGGTACACCCTAGACGTAGCATGGATTACAAGACCTCGAGAGGCCTCATATAAACCACCTATCTTTCATAACATAAGATATTATAAATGAACGGAAATTTAAAACATATTCAACAAACATTAAGGTTTCATAACAAAAGAGAAAGTCTATTACACTTTCTCTCAAACCATCTAAAACATGAATATCTTGGGTCACAGCCCATACAACAATGTTCAAAACTTAAATCGAAGAACATAAGAACAGTGGTTGTTAAATCCTCGAATGCTATGAGGACTCACCAATCATCAAGATTTGCCTCTACTAAGATCCTAACCACGGGGATGAGAGTCAATATCGTCGGACCCTTGTAACAACCCTAAAATGAAATAGTATGGACTACAGGTTCTCATGTGTTTTAGAAGCTAGTAACTTGTTTAAATGTTGAGTTTTGACCTTTAAAGTCTAGTTGAAAGAGTTTAGTCAGTCACCGTCAAAGCACGTGTTAGAATCCATGTTATGAGACCTACTCTAGGTTGGTTGAGGGTGCTAGATAAGGAGCCAAGCCAAAAGGGGCAAGCCTTAGCCAAAAATCCAAGGCTGTCCCAAGTTGGCTGCTCATTGCCCCAAAGACCACGGGCACCACCACGAACAGTGGTTCCCTAGACGGTCCGTCTACTTGGGCGTGAAGATCACTTGGTCTCAAGGGAGGCAAGGCAACTTTGCCTAGGTGCTGCCTAATCTTCACGAGCTCCACCACGGATCGTGGGAGCCTCCGTGAAGATGCGTTGGGCCCTTGAGGGATTTACATGGTGGAGAGTCCCACTGTTCAAGGGACCACGGGC
Organism: Solanum piurae; assembly: GCA_029582685.1. Lineage (NCBI taxonomy): Eukaryota > Viridiplantae > Streptophyta > Magnoliopsida > Solanales > Solanaceae > Solanum > Solanum piurae. The sequence goes on along the minus strand of JAJOOO010001391.1, from coordinate 56,111 downwards.
ACCACCAGGAGCCGTGGTGCCATTCACGACCCGTCCAAGTGGGCGTGGCCCTTGACGGGCTGCCCAAGTGAAGGGTTTTTAAGTAATTTCGTTGTAAGTTTTTAACATGTGTGGTGGAATTTAAATGTTTTATATAATTAATATAAATAGTTTTAAGACTTAAAACCTTCCTTTAACTCATTATTCTCAAATACCCAAATCAAAACCTCCAAAGTTCTTCTCTCTCAATATTTCTCTCTCAACTCAAGGAACAAGGGGAAATGGGAACTAGGGTTTAGATTCAAAGCTTTCTTCATCAAATTTCTTTGGGAATTCATCAACTAAGGTATGGTGTCTCTTCATCTAGGACTCATCTTCATCCTAGAGTCAATTTCAAAAGATTTTGCAATGTTTTCATAAAGTGACTAAAAACTTGTTTTTGAATTCTATCAAGGGTTCTTGTATGAAAATGTGTTGAAACATTTAGATATGGATTAATTGATGTTTGTTTGTGGTTTTTGAATAAAATACTCCATGAACCCTTGTCTTCTACGAAACCCTAAAATTTTCTATGAAGTGGGTCTATTTCTATAAATTCAAAGTTGATGAAATTATGTGTAAAGTGAATTGTATTGATATATCTTGTGTTGTTTAATGTTTATTCATGATTAATGGTTGATAATGGGTGAGTTAAGGGTGGTAAGCCTTATGGGTGAAGTATTGGAGATTGCTTGGATTTTGGTGATTTTGGCTATGGCTTTGGATTATGATAAGAAAGCTTGAACCCTCTTTATTGAATTGATTGTTATTGGTAGGTTGAATCCACCTTTGATGGAAGTGTTATATCTTATTCTTGTGTTGTATTATTGTGAATTGAGGCCATGAAGGGCATTATATGAGTGTTATTATATTGTTGTATTATTATACACATATGAGGCTATATGTAAAGTCCTATATGAAGCTATATGTAAAGTCCTATATGAAGCTACATGTAAATTTTATGTGAAGCTATAATGTGAAGATGTTCTAATGGTATTATTGTGATATTGTATAAATTTTGATTATGCTAATGTGAAAGCATGTTTCTCTTGAAATGGTGATATGTGGTGATGATGGACTATGATGAGTCTTTATAAGATGATGTTGTAGCTCATATGCTAGACTTGAGTATCTTGTCTTGTGTCATGAAAGTTTTATTGTAAATGAATGTTTGGTTGGGCTATGACTTAGTAATGGAGCTCTTCCTATAAATGCTAAAACAGGAATTCTAGGCCAAGACTTGAATTGGTAGACTTAAGCATAGTGCCTTTTCATGAGTCTAGCTTTCCTAAGTAAATGTATAACCTTGAAGGATGAGACTTAGGGTGATGTTCCCTTCTTGAGTGAAATGATAGACTTAGAGATGGATGGATCCGGAACGGCATGAGAATCCTTATCTAAGGAAGTCAAATGAGCTATCCTTATGAACCTAGATTGGCTATGACTAAGAAATGGGGCCTTTCTTGGGAAGAGGTACTATGAGTTGGTTGAACTAGAAAAGGAACCATCTCTAGTACATATGTGATTGAATACTCTATGGAAACCAAGGCTAAGCACCGAGTGGATGTGTCTAGGATGGTGGCCTAGTTGAGCATGAGATTAGGCACAATGAACACCCTTGGACATCTCTTAAACCATGTGCCAATATGGGTTGCTTTTAGTTATACCCTTGGCAAGTAGAACAACCTCCACGGAGTAGGATATACTCCGGATTCCATACCTTGCTAGTGTGGTCTATGTCGGTTAAGGCTTATTCCATCATATGGGATGTGCACCCTAGTATTGAATAGGTTCTATAACGTGTAGGTAGTAGTATGGGATGCTATCTACACATGGCATGAGTAGGCTTACAAGATGCTAAAGTGAGTTCCCTAAGCCTTAGGGCTATTATGTGATTGCCCCCTATACGCTTGTGTGTCTCTTAAATGGTTTTATAAAGAATGTTGACTTAGTATGTTATAATGTAATGATAAAACCCTTGTCAATGGTAAATCTTAGGAACACTTAGGTGTATACGAAGAGGTTGTATGGGCGGTCACTTCATTATTCACTTAAGTGTGGCTTAGGGTGACTTGAGATAGAGGCTTAAATGGTAATGAAGGAATTACTTTGTTATCTTGTTTAAGTATTGTACACTTGTGTTAATTGAGTTGTAAATGATGTGAATATGGTATTATTTGTGAATGGTGACTTGAAATGTGGGTTTATGCTTGTGGTTGTAAAGGTCTGTTAAACAAGGTCTTAAAAGCATACATTCCTTGTAAATGTCCGTTGTGCATGTTTTCTTGCATGGTCAACATACATGTTTTCTTGCATGGTCATCATACTTAGTACTTATTGTACTAATTCCATATTTCTCTACCGTTACAAGTGTAGGTGGTGGAAAGTGAGAAGATCTTTTGAGGAAGCTTGGGATATTGACTCTTCTCAAGAACCTTGGTATGTCCTCATATATTCGAGGACATAGTTGTTATCTTTCTAGTATTTCCAGTTAGACATTGTATAAGACTTATATTTTCTGTTGTTGTAAAGGGCCATGTCCCTAAGATGTTCTATTCGTGTCTAAGATGGTACATGAGACTTAGAAATTCTACTTCTTTACATTTGAAAGATTTTATGAGTATTATGGATTTGCTTTTAAAAGTGTTTTTATTCCTTACTATTTTTATTACCGAATGCGATGAATGAATGCTAAGAGGCTTGTATTAGACCTCCGAGAGGTCGAGTATGCCGGTTACGACTAGGGGGTGCTCTCGGGTCCTGACAACCCTACATTTGGATAAGAAATGTAGGCAATAGTACGCGTTAGTACAAACATGTACTAAATATGATAGCTTGCATAAACAACAACAACATAAGCATAAGAGTTAGACAACATAAATCATAAGCACAATCAACACAAGTGAATCTGATCTTAAACCATTCTTACGATACTTCCTTGAAGTAACATTGCTTCATCATAACTATGCTAACTTTAATTTGAGAAGTTGTCATTTCTTAGTTGTTATCATTATCCATTGAAGGCACATCATCTTTCCAATCCAAGCTACGAAGGAAGGTGCTATCTTCTCATCAATCCATGCTACCATGAAATTGTATCATCTCCTTACCAATTCAAGCTACCATGAAATGGTATCATCTCCTTACCAATGCAAGATACCATGAGATGGCATCATCTAGTTACCAACTTAGGCTACCATGAGATGAAATCATCTTCTTACCAACTCAAGCTATCATGAAATAGCATCAGGTTACTAATCCAAGCTATCCATGGAAGGTATCATATTACCAATCTAAGCTATCCATGGAAGGTATCTCATTAGCAGTCCAAGCGAGGTCCTACTATCATAACTCGTAAGTTCATAGATTCATTTTAGGTGAGCAAGCCCTTTCAACTAGAATCATTTCAATGTGAGAAAACCATTCACATTCAGACATAAGCAATTTATATGGGAACTATCCCTTACATAAAAATTATATCTAAATCATAAATTCATAAATATAAGCTTTACTCTCAAATACCTACATCTCATAATCATCATATATGCTTCACTATCAAGCAATGAATATCAAATCATCTCATAAGCCTCAATCTCAAAGAAATTCTAATCATTATTCATCAATATTATAAGGATACATCGAAACCCAAAATTTCTCTTTTCATGGCATAAAACCCATGAACATAAATTTCACCTTTCATCAACAAAGACCTACATTATGAGATCACAATTGAGAAATATGGAGATTTCATGGGTTGTTGGGGATACATCATAAAACAATAGGAAATAATGAACGCATGCTTATAATAACATAATTCAACCATTAGAATCAAGTTTGAAAGGAGCCCATGACTTTGGATCAAACCCTAACAATTGGGGACTTCTTCTTCTTCTCCTCCTCCTCTTCCTCCTCCCTCCTCCTCCTCCTCCTCCTCCTCCTCATCCTCCTCCTCCTCCCCCCTCCTCCTCCCCCTCCCCCTCCTCCTCCTCCTCCCCCTCCTCCTCCTCCTCCTCCTCTTCCTCCTCCTCCTTCTTCTTCTTCTTCTAGTGAGAGAAATATTTGAGAGAAACACTTTGGAATTTATTTTGGGTTTTGGAAGTAATTACTTGAATGGGTGAGTTTTGGGGTTAAAATCACTTGGGGATACATCATAAAAACCATAGGAAATAATGAATGCATGCTTATAATAACATAATTCAACCATTTGAATCAAGTTTGAAAGGAGCCCATGACTTTGGAATCAAACCCTGACAATTGGGGATAAAAACCATAGGAAATAATGAATGCATACTTATAAAAACATAATTCAACCATTAGAATCAAGTTTGAAAGGAGCCCATGACTTTTGAATAATATTTGAGAGAAAGACAAAGACTTTGGGATTTATTTTGGGTTTTGGAAATAATTACTTGAATGGGTGAGTTTTGGGATTAAAATCACTTATATAGGGGTCCTAGGCTTGGTTAAAATGACATAGCTTTGATCTAAAGATAAATTTACCCCTAAACTTACGGGGGATTACCCCATCACCACGTGAGGCTCCACGAGCCGTGGTGCCATCCGTGGTCTTGGACCAGTGACATGGAAAGCTACCCCTAAACCCCTCTCAACCTAGCTCCTTTCCAAAGCCCTTCACACTGCCCATGGTAGCCTTCACGAGCCGTCTAGTGGCTTGTGGGGAGTGTCCTAACTTGGGCATATTTGGAGGGCTTACTGCCTCACCTCCACGAGTGTCACCACGGACACCACGAGCCGGCTTGGTGCTTGTGGGAGGTGACCCTCCCTTGGTCACTCACTGCCTAGGTCCGTGGGCATCATCAAGAACCCTGGTGCCCTTCACGACTAATGTGGACCTTCGTGGAGGGTGCCAAGGTCAATTTCTCTAGCCCTTGACTTGTTGATTAGCCCTTAGCTAATACTACTAGATTCGGAGGTGTTACATTATCTCCCCCTTGGGAAAATTTGTCCTCGAATGGAATTTCTAGACACTTTCCGGAAGAGAAGACTCAATACTAGCAACCCATCATGCATGCAACTCATCTAATGCACAAATCACGGAGGAAACATCGACTCAAAGCTAAACATACTCAATGCACTATAGGGAAGGTAAGAACTACATATAGTAACCCATTATGCATGAATTTTCTAAACTACTCATGTCCAAGGAGGAACTACCATCTCCAAGCTAAAATCTTGCTCAACAGAATCTCATAAAGCCTATATGTAATCTTTGCTCAAAATATATATCGAAGGAGGAATTCTCAACTCTAAGATAAGGCATGTTCATCAATTCATCTCATGAAGTCTATAGGCAACCCATACTCAATGCACTACAACATGAGGAAAATCAATCACATAAACTCATTTTCTTTCAAAACACAAGTTTTAATGAACATGCATAACATAAGGAAATCATGGGAATATCTAAAACACAAATGATTACAAACCAAGAGAAAACCAGGAGGAACACTTTACCTCAAGCTAGGGTTGAAGTGGAAGTAAAACGATGAGGATATTGAGATATCATATCAGGCTCGGCCTCCCAAGTATCACCCTCAACTAGATGATTCCTCCACAATACTTTCATGAAAGCAACTTCTTTGTTTTTCAACTTCTTAGCTTGCAAGTCTAAAATCTCAACCGGTACTTCTTCATAAGAGAGACTTTCATCAACCCCCAAACCTTCTAGGGAAACTATGGATGTCAAATCTCCAACACACTTTGAAGCACTTTTGTCACGCCTCAAATCCTATTAAGATAAACAGGCACCCGATGCCCTAATGACCTGTGCCTACAACATGAAATGCAGGGTCCCTCACGAGGGACATCAGTATGAAAAAATGTACTAAATATGTAAGGCAATAACATATATAAGTATTAGTTCAAATGAAACCAAGTATCAATATATGTGTGCATAAATCAGAATAGAAGACCACCTTTGTTAACTCTTGTGGGATCATGTTTGTTACATTCTTGTTTTTACCTTTCTGTGTGTTATGATCTTTATAAGGCATGTAATACAAATGACCAGATGATTAGTACTAGAAGAGGATGACCCATGCTGGGCATTTTAACCCCTGGGATGTTGTCCTCATAATTACACAAATTGGAATCGGCCCATGCAAGGCTTTTTCCCCTGTGTTGCCACCATTCTTTACAAGTTGGGATCAGCCCATGCTAGGTTTTCGCCCCTGAGCTACCACCCTTCTATACCAATTGGGATCGACCAATGCTAGGCATTTTCCCCTAGGCTGCCACCCATAATTATACAGATTGCTTCACTTAGTTTCTTTAATCTCTGAGATTGTTGTTTTGGTGGTCATAATTATTTTTTATATTTGGAACTACGGACCAGTAGTAGAAGACATGAAATAATACTTCAAAGCAATAACAATGACATAAGGAGCTATATAACATCAATGCATTACTTGTGAGCTTAAATAGCACAATTGACTTCAACTAACTAAGAGAAGGATTCACCAAACTTTCTTTTGGAAATACCATTTCTATCCCAGCACGTAGGAGGATAATTACACAAGTATAGAGTAGTGAACATATAATGAAGTAATTCTACACACTAAGGAGAGAGGGAAATATTGCAAGCTATTTGGAGATAGTACGCTGCCACTATGTTTCCTTTACTAGGAATAGAACTTAGGAAATTCACTTACTGATATTAATCGCAAGTATCAGATTTCATGACAAAGAATATTGAATCGAATAGCCTTACATACCTTATCCTCTGACCAATACAAATATCATGATTCAGCCTCTCTTTTAGGTTTTAATCTATAATATAAGTCATGATAATCTAAAATTAGCATCTATCACACCGTGAGTCTTGTATCACTTTGACTTTTTCCATAGCTTGATGAACAAGATCTGACCCAAATAAGGCAGTTTCACCTGTTTTGAACCATCCAATTTGGGATCTACATTTTCTACCATATAAAGCTTCATAAGGTGCCATTTTAATACTTCAATGGAAGCTATTATTGTATGCAAACTCGATCAACGACAACTGATCATCCCAACTACCTTTGAGGTCCAATATACAAGCTCGCAGCATATCCTCAAGTGTTTGAATTGTACGTTCTGCTTGACCTTCTTTTTGAAGGTGAAAGGTTGTACTTAAATTCACTTGTGTTCCCAAACTATTCTTAAATGACTTCCAAAAACTTGCAGTGAATTGATCTTTTCTATTAGATATTATAGAGATTGACACTCCATGTAGTCGAACTATCTCTTTAATATACAACATTGCATACTCTTCAACTGTATAAGTAGTCTTCACCAGCAAGAAGTGCGTTGCTTTGGTGAGTTTGTCAACTATTACCCATATGCAGTCAAACTTCCGAAATCAGTGAGGCAAACTAGTGACAAAATCCATGTTGATCCTGTCCCACTTCGAAATTGGAAGTTCTATATGCTGCATATAGCCTTCGGGCTTTTGGTGCTTTACTTTTACTTGTTGACAATTTGGACATTGAGCCATGAATTCTGCAATGTTCTTCTTCATGTCCCCCTACCAATACATTTTTTTCAATTCATGATACATTTTAGTTGACCCCGGATGGACAAAATATCTCGAATGATGTGATTCCACCATAGTCCTCTTCCTTAATTTATCTACGTTAGGTACACATAATCTGTTTTGACACCGAAGTACTCCCTCTTGCATAAGGTCAAATGTCTTTGTCATACCTTGCTGTACATTCTCCTTAAGCTGTAATAGAATAGGATCAGTGTACTTCTTCTCTTTCACTTTCACTACTAATGAGGATTCTGCCGCATTTTGCACAATAACCCCTTCATCTGGAGATTCAAGAAGGAGAACCCCCAAGCTAGTTAGTTGGTATAGATCTTTTGTTATCTCTTGTCTTCCCGTGAACTGCCCATAAGTTCTTGCAATCATCTTTTGACTTAAAGAATCAGCTACCATATTTGCTTTCCCAAGATGATACAAAATATAGATGTCATAATCTTTAAATAACTCAAGCCACCTTCGCTGCCTCAAATTCAGGTCCTTTTGTTTAAAGATATATTGCAAACTCTTGTGATCAGTATATATGTTAACATGAACTCCATAAAAGTGGCGTCATATCTTCAAAGGAAACACCACTGCTACTAGCTCTAAATCATAAGTTGGATAATTTTTTTCATATGGCCACGACTGCCTTGATACATAAGCTATTACTTTACCATGCTGCATCAATACACATCCTAGGCCCACTCTCGAGGGATCACAATACACTGCATACCCTTCCGTTTCTTCTGGAAGTACCAATACAAGTGTAGAAATTAATTTATTCTTCAGCTCTTGGAAGCTTTTTTCACATGCATTACTCCATTGAAACATGGTTTCTTTGTGTGTTAGTATTGTTAAGGGTGCATAAATGGAAGAGAATCCTTCAACGAACCTTCTGTAATAACCTGCCAATCCAAGAAAACTATGGATTTTCATAGGGATTGTAGGTCTTGGCCAATTTTTCATGACTTCTGTCTTTTGAGCATCAACCTGTATTCCATTGTCAGATACAATATGACCTAAGAATGCCACAGATTTCAACCACAACTCACATTTAAGGAACTTCGCATACAACTTATGATCACGAAAAATTTGTAAAACCTACCGCAAGTGATTAGAATGGTCCTCTTCTGATCTTGAATACACCAAAATGTCATCTATGAATACTATCACGAACACATCTAGAAATGCCTTGAACACCATATTCATCAAATCCATAAAAGTTACTGGTGCATTTGTTAGCCCGAATGACATGACTAAAAATTCAAAATGACCATACCGTATCTGGAAAGCTGTCTTGGGAATATCTTTGACTTTGACCCTTACTTAGTGATACCCCAACCTCAAGTCGATCTTTGAAAAACACTTAGCACCTTATAACTGATCAAATAAATCATCAATTCTAGGAAGGGGATATTTTTTCTTAAATGTTACTTTATTCAACTATCGGTAAGCAATGCACATTCTTAACGATCCATCTTTCATACATACAAACAAAACGGGTGCTCCTCATTGGAAATACTAGGCCTTATGAATCCTTTTTCAAAACAAGTCTTTTAATTTCTCCTTCAACTCCGGTAATTCCGTCGGGGCCATTCTATATGGGGGGATGGATATAGGTTGAGTATCTGGAATCATATCAATACAAAACTTTACTTCTCATTCTAGAGGCAAACTCGAAAGATATTCAGGAACTACATCAGGTAATTCATTTACCATTGGGATGGATTGAAGGGTTGGTGACGCCACATCTATATTTTTCACCTTCACTAGATGACATATATATCCTTTGGACATCATCTTCTTTTCCTTAAGGTACAAAATAAATTTACCTCTTGGTGCCCCAATATTACCTTTCCATTCAACGACTGGCTCTTTTGGAAAAGTGAAACTCACCATCTTAGTTTGACAATCTACCATGGCATAACAAGAAGCTAACCAATCCATACCCATTATAACATCAAAATCTACCATTTCTAGCTCAACAAGGTCAGCCAATGTATCACGATCACAAATAGTTACGATGCAATTACGATAAACCCTTCTAGCGATAATAGACTCACCAATTGGTGTAGACACTTCGAAAGGCTTCACTAATAATTCTGGAGTTCTTTTGAACTTTCCAGCAATCAATGGAGTAACATATGACAATGTAGACCCCAGATCAATTAGTGTATATACAATATGTGAAAAGATGGACAATGTACATGTAACCACATCTGGCGAAGCTTCCAAATTTTGTCGATCCCCTAGACCATATGTTCGATTCTGAACTCCACTAGAACTAGCTGCTCCCCTAGATCCTCTACCACGACCTATAGGCATATGTTGTCCCCTACCTAAATAATGTGTTGGTGATGATGATGCAACAACTGATCTAGTAGGTTGTGCCACACCACCCACACCCCTATAAAGGCAATTTCTCATCATATGACCCGATGTACCACACCAAAAACAAACATTTATCCCAAACCAACATGCACCTAAATGATTTCTTCCATATTGTTTACAAGACTGTCGAGGAGGTCTTGATTGGTTCATACTTCCCTGCTCTTGGTACCCCGTTGTTCGTGAATCTTGGCTTTCACCTCTTTGCCTAAACTGATTGCCCCTAAACTCTTGAAACAAAGGTGGGGCACTAGCTGTAAAGTAGGAAGATGATGACCTAGGAGATATACTAAAGAACCGAGGCCTAAACTCACCTTGGGATGGTGTAAGCTACCACATGGATTTGGCCCTCTTAGAATGCCCTGTTTCTGACTCTTGTGTCCTTCTTCTTTGCCTTTGATCCTCCAACTTTTGCGCAAACGCTTGCATCCTTGCTATATCCATATCTTTATTCAACGAAGCAATGGTACAATCTCTAACCAGATATGAATCTAATCTATCCACGTATCGATGAACTCTATCATCCATAGTAGCTACTACATTAGGAGCATACCTAGCCAAGGAATTAAATTTGAGACTGTACTCTCTCATGCTCATACTTCCTTGGTGGGGATTTAAGAACTGATCTGCACGGGCCTCTTGGATCTCCAATGGCAGGTAATGGTCAAGGAATGCCTTTTTGAACTCTTTCCATGTAGCTGAAGGTGCATCTGTTCCCCCAAATTGCTTCCAAGCTTCATACAACAATATAGCCACACCCTTTAATCTATATGCTGCTAGCTTGAGTGCTTCTTTACCACTCACATTCATAACATCCAAAGTGCGTTGGATCTGACCTATAAAGTCTTGTGGATATTCATTAGGATTTGACCCGATGAATGACGGAGGGTCCAAATTAAGGAAATCACATATCCGCGTGCCCGCTGCTATATCTACACCACTAGTACCTGCAACAGGACCTTCTTGCATTTGGCCTTGGCCAGCGACTATACAACTCAATAATTGGACTGCATTGTTTTAATCTTACTAGGTAGCATTAATAGGGTTTTTTTGAGGTGCAACTTCCGTCCTTAGATATTCTCGAGATGGAGGGGTTGGGAAAGAAAGTGATAGAGACCCATCTTGAGCCTCACTTTGAACAGCTTGATTAGGTGGTGGTTGGCTGGTCCCTTCTTGGCCAGCCACATCTACTCGTTTACTTATACTTTTACTCCTTCTCGTAACCGACATCTTTTCTATAATAAAGCAATTCAGAAATTAGATACGATTCACCGACAACATTAGTTCTATTGCATGACCTAAGAAATGAAAGAAAAGAGACAACTCCTACATGTCTCGTAGCCTCCCGTTTATAAATGTGGTGCACAACACATCCATAAGCAAGTCTCTACACAGACACGACTTTGTAGACTCCCTAGGATGACCTGCTCTGATACCACTTTTGTCACGCCTCAAATTCCATTAAGACGGACAGGTACCCGATGCCCTAAAGGCCCGAGAGAACCAATCTTGTGACTATGACAATCTTGTGACAAGTTCATAGAGGATGCATCAATACGAACCAACATAAGTACACCCAAAACATATATACAAGACTTAGTCGTTGAGGCCACCACTTGTTAAGATGCAACTGAACCGTATACATAAGTATACAAATCCTTTAAAATATAGAAAACCTTAGATTAGGTTGGGACAAACCCCGCCTTACCCTTAACTATGATACAATACCAAAATGAATCTACTAAGGAGTCAGTAAAGCTCCAAATCAACCTGCAGCTCACCAAAAGTAGTTGAGTGTCGTGTGCTCCTATTTAGGAGGTCTACTAGCTGGAGTACTTGTTCCTGCAGTATGAAATGCAGCGTCCCCCGTGAGGGACTTCAGTACGAAAAATGTACTGAATATGTAAGGCAATAACATATATAAGTAAGAGTTCGAATGAAACCAAGTATCAATAGATGTGTGCATAAATCAGAATAGAAGACCACCTTTGTTAACTTTTATGGGATCATGTATGTTACATTCTTGTCTTTATCTTTATGTAAACTCAATTACCACCTTATTGTCTCAAGTTTAAATACTCTCGTTGGAGGTAACTTGCAGTACACATGCTGAAATGTACAAGTCATCACATCACTTTCTGAGCTAGTTTAAACCAACGCTAATCATATAAGAAACATGGTCCCTCACTTATACTATAAGGCTATGTCAAGTATCACAAGAATACAACAAGCATATGCATAATACTTGCTATTACAAAAGAATAGAGACGTGGAAAATTGGATGCACCGATGCCAACTCATTAGGCAAATCGATTTCATAAACAACCTTACCAACACTTCTCAAGATCTTATATGCGCCTACAAAATGGGGACTAAGCTTTCCTTTCTTACCAAACCTCATTACACCCTTCATCGGTGAGATTTTTACGTAAACCCAATCATTAACATCAAATTCATGATCTATTCTTCTAACATCGACATAGGACTATTGTCGACTTTGGGCTGTTCTCAACCTCTCTGTAATAAGTCAGACATTCTCCATAGCCTCATGAACTAACTCGGTGTCACACCCCAACCCTAGGTGAGGAAGACAAGTACCATATGAACACATACTTTACAAGTGACCTATGATTAGAAAGTAAATTACTATGCAGATAAATTTACTGATGAGAAACTTCATATATAACACATGTTGACTAGCTAAACAGATACATGTGACAAGTGAAACTATGAATATAGATGATAGCTTTACAGTGTCTACAAAGCCTCTACTGGAATCCATGATTGTACCACTATTAAAATACGCATAGTAAAGACTCGGCAAAGCCCCGAATCATCCTAGAGCTCACCAACAACCGTTGAGTATCATGTGCTTCTATTAAGGAGATCTACTAGTTGAGTACATGTACCTGTAGCATGAAAAGGAGCATTCCCAATAAGAGACGTCAGTACAAAAGAATGTACTGAATATGTAAGTTATAATACAACCATATGTAAAATGAGAGCTCAAGTGAAACCAAATACCAATAGATAAAGATTAGAGACCACCTCTGTTTATGCCTGTGGAATCGTGTATGTTACATTCTTTTCTTTACTTTTCTGTGCATTATAATATTTGTAAGACATATGATACAAATGACCAGTTGATCAGTGGTGGAAGAGGATGACCCATGTTAGGCATTTAAACCCCTGGGATGCTGTCCTCATAATTCGATAAATTGGGATCGGCCCATGCTAGGCTTTCGTCCCTAAGCTGCCACCCTTCCATACCAATTGGGATCGGCCCATGATAGGCTTTTTCCTCTGAGCTGGCACCCTTCTGTAGGAATTGGGATCGACCAATGCTAGGCATTTACCCTTGGGCTGCCACCCATTATTATACAAATTACTTCACTTAGATTATTTAATCTTTGAGATTGTTGTTTTGATGTTCATAACTCTTTTCAGATTGTTCTTTTGATGATCATAACTCTTTTGAGATTGTTCTTTTGATGACCATAACTCTTTTGAGATTATTGTTTTACTGGTCATAATCATTGTTGAGATATGGAACTATGTACCAGTAGTAGAAGACATATGAATATGGACTTGCGATAATAACAATGACATGGGAAACAAATGTGACATTAAGGTGTAATACTTAGGAGCTTAGATGACTCAGTAAGCATTTTGACATCTCAAATTGAAGAACATATCAAGTGAAGAGATTTAACATTTAGCCAAGAGATTTTAACTCTATATGATTGCGAAATACTCGCTAGCTTATATCAAATACAAGGTATACATGAACGTGGAACCAAAGGGACAACGTTGGAAGATTCAACTAAAGGACGGATACATATTTGAAGTAAGTACATATAAAATGTACAATAGAGCAAGTAGGGATCTTGTGAGGTAACATTATAGTCTAACAAATTGGGAATAATAACTAATAAAGGGAACATATGAACATGTGAAAAGATGACATATATGATGGAATAGACAGTTGAAGCAAGTTGGCAAGCTATGGGCATATCGTATATCCAACATATAAACATATGTACCATGTGTAATTTAGGATCATTTTGATTTGTATAAGGGGAATAGGTGACAAGGGTACTTTGATGATGAAACAAGTTTAAACCCAGCATGCTAATACATGGCAGAGTAAGCACATACATTTAGTAATAAAATCATATTAGAGTACTCACTTCGATGCTCTAGGGAGTAGAAACTGCAACTATGGATCAGTCAATACCAAGGGTACTTAGAAAGCTTACTTTGTAATACAAGTGTTGGATTCATGCCAAAGACATAGGAAATCAAATAGCCTTACATGCTTCAAATTCCCAATTTGTATAGCTTACGAAGTTTCAACCTGTCGTTTAACGTCTTAGTTTTCATGTACAACAACTGATAATTAAGGGGAATATTAGCAGCTTACCAACAAACTCGAGATATTTCAACACATCCAAATAGTAGCCAGGCAGCCAACCCATAATCCTTCTAATTGATTGTTTTCTTTCATAAATTTTGTCAGTTATATTTATTTACACGAAACAACCTTCCCATGGAACGGACTGTGAGATTACCAAACCTTTATTTTAATGGTACATAACCATAGCATATAAATCTGCCCCCCACAGCTTTCCGCAATCATTCTCTAAGTACATCCATGACCTCCCATAAACAAATCAACACATTAGTAGTCCTCAACACTCAAAAATAATCAAAAGACTTGAATTTATGATTTTCAATCACCATCCCATGAGTTGCAATAAACAAGTAAGTCTAGAATTCGCAAATAAGCTAATAATTAGAGGTTGTGGCAGCGCCCTTACCTTGGCTATCTAAATTTGTTATTCTCCTTCAATTACTATTTTGTAACCTTCTCTTAATCTTTGGATTAGAGTGGCAGAACCTTGGCTGCCAACACATATAGCTATCTCTAGTTCACTCCCCTTGAAGAACTGTATAATATACTTGAAACAATAGAGGAGAGAAGGTGATAATATGGCTGCTTTGGAATAAACAAGATGAAAAATAGTTAAAACCTTAGTGGGAATATTGGGTGGCTGTTTCATCTTGAAATAGAGAAATATATTAACTTGAGATCTTAAAATTTGGATAAGAGGAAAATGAGATATTTGTATCAAATTTCTGGCCTTAATAGGTTCTCTTTTGCCACCTTTCTTGTACTTCATTTGCAGCCAACATGTGTCTTTAATTTAGGCCACACATTTAAGTAGGTGATGCACCTACTTTTCCATTCAAATTATTTCTTGTGGGCTTGGAAAGATTGGGCCTTGGCTGTCCATTTTCCCGTTATTCATCTATTCAACTTGGGCCAGATTTGTGCAAGTAGGTGTAGTGTACTTTTCCCAGTAACATGGTCAAAAGAGTCTTAGTAGGTGATGCACCTACTAGGTCCTTTGGGCTGGTCAATAAGTCAAAGTAGGTGATGCACCAACTTGGTCCTTTGACTGGTCAATACGTCAAAGTAGGTGATGCACATACTTATCACCTACTACCTTAGTATAACACCTCGGAAACTAGTAGAATAAACTAGGGATAAGTGAGAGGGTAAGAGCCAAGGAAGAGGACTAGGGCAGTCCACTCTTACATGGACACTACCTCACCTTCCACGACCACCACCACGACTCTTGGTGAGGACCACAGATCGTGGTGTGGCTTGTGGTGGGCTAGGCAGTGGCTAAACAAAGGCTGCCCAAAACAAACCCCTTCACATGAGCCACTTCACGGCTCATGGTGATGACCACGGCTCGTGGGAAGGCTCGTGGTGGTGCCTTAGATATTTAGGGGTTAATGGGTAGGTTGCCTAGATATTGTATCATGACCACGAGAGGCACCACGGCTCGTGGAGCCTCACGTGAAGGGTTTTTCATTAGACTTAAAGTGTAGGATCAACTTCAAATTGTCATTTCTCATAGATCAAAACGAATCAGGTGTGTCATGACCTATAAAATTAAAGGTATCTTAGTCCTCTTTCCAACGCCACCAATTTTACCCAATTTGGATATCGGACTTAAAATTCTTCACGACCCGTTTGATGGGAAGTGGTGATGATGACGATCCGTGAAGGCTTCAGTCATGCCATTTCGACAGTTTCCAGCAAGTAGCTCATTGTGTCTTTTCTCGATTGTTTTAACTTAAGGATATATCACTTTTCCCAAGCCTTGGACCCTTATATAAGTCATTTTAAACCCAAAAATCACCCAATTAAATCATTTATTCAAAAACCCAATAATAAAAAACCCAAAACATTCTTCTCTCAATATTTGTCTTTCTAAACTCAAGGAAGAAGAAGCCATTGGAGCTAGGGTTTGTTGATTTTCAAGGTTCTTCCCCAAATTTCTTGGAGATTCTCAATTGATGTATGGATGCTTTTGAGTTTGGTTAGCCATCATCAAGAAGCCCCTTCAAATTATGGTTTCAAATTTCCCAAATCTAGAGTTTTCAATCTATGAACATGGGTCTCTTTCCAAAACGAATTCGATTATTTAATTAAGGTATATTATGATTGATTAAGATGATTTATGATTAGATTAATGGATAATTTATAGGTTTTGATGAAAATCTCTCTTGGACCCATGATTTCCCCTTCTTCTTAGATTGTGAGCTAGGGTATGAGTTGATTGATCATGTAAGCTTGACAAGTGATTATGTTACATTAAATTATGTTTGGTATTGATGATACTACTGATATTAGATGATATTAACTTGAGTTCTAAATAATCCATGAGTTTTCCCCAATCCTAGCTATGACTCTTCTCTACACTTTGAATGTTGTTAGAAGTTGATTCAATTGATTGAATAAGAGTTGATTATAATTTAATTACATGATCTAAGTATGATTATACATATATTCTTGATTAACCTAAGATTCTTGGGTTATGTCATGAAAGAGGCAAATTGAGGGTTAGATGTGAACCTCTAGAATTGATGAACTTCTTGATGAATTGCATTAGATTAAGATCACTTAGACATGAATTGCCTATGAATTAATCTTGAAGACATGAACTAACTTTATTAGGTCTTATATGATGAATCATGGTTGAATCAATATTGAGTCTTAGTTTACTTCATGCTATATGTCTATAATTGACCAAGAATGAAGTATGTGGTTAGTTTACCTTAGAGTTAGGTTTACATAGACCATGTGAGGTATTGCTTGACAATGATGCTTGAAATATGAACATGACTTCTAGAGATTTAAAGGTAAAATCCATTATGAACAAGTTAAGGATGATTAGGCTTAAAGAAGGAAGCTTTTAAGTATGTTGAAGTTGTATATGGCATTATTGTGCAAAGACTTCACCCACATGACCTATAATATGATCACATGAGTTTATGCATGAAATTAATGGATTACTTGAGTCGTGGTTGTATCTATGTTATTTATGTTGAATGCTAGATGTGTTGACTCAATGTGACCCTTGAATGCAATATATGTGAATTATGCGTGATTGTGGTATTATGTACATGCTTATGAACACTTGAGAAGGAAGTGTCTATGATGATAATGTATCTTATGGTGTTGATTGAAAGGTTAGTTTTTATATGCACCTTCACATACTATTATGCATGAAATGTAAATGATCATGTTGATCGACTTGAAAGGTGGAGGTGTTTAGTTATTGTGTATATTATGATATTGACGCAAGATCCTTCATTCCTATACCTCTATTCATGTCTATGTACGATATGATATGACTATGAACGATATGATATGACTATGTATGATATGCTATGACTACGGTGGCATTGTTGTGTTGAATGAAAGGTTATTCTCATGAAACACTATGTGTATGATGTGAAAGGTTTTCTCACATGTTAATGATTCTACAGTTGAAAGGACATTCTCACCTAATGAATCTATCAGCTATTATGATGAAGGTTGGTTTGAGTGCCCAACGCATTCTTTCATGAACCAAAATTTAAGTAAAGGCTTAATGTAATTTTTAAAGGGAATTATGCTTAGCACCGAGTGGATAAGGAAAGTGAGGTAAAGACCCTCCCGTCAATGCAATAGGCCGGGTAATCCAAAGAAATATCATGAGATGGAATCTCTCCCATTAATGCAATAGGCGGGGCTTCTAGAAGCAATCTCCCTATCCCTTAACTATGTGCCAACATAGGACTTAGCTAGTGGATCCACCTACATAGCTATACATGTAGTTCTACCTAAGGCAAGTATAACGCCTTCTTTCGGTGTGGGGTTATATGACACCGGATTCCATGTAGCTCACAGGGTCTACGTCAGTTAAGGCTAATATTTCCCTATATGAAATAAATATGAGTTATGATAAGAACATGGACTCTAATTATGACTCCTTAAGAGGTGTTACTTAGTATGGCTGGTAGTATGGGATGCCATATATACATTGCACAAATGGACTTTAAGAGGGGTTATGGCCAGGTTCACTTATGTTATGAAGACTTGTGAATTATGTACGTTTGATAATGAAGGTTAAGGTTGAGTTTACTTGTTACAAGTTATGATTATAAATGTCTCCTTACTTATGTATATTGGATATGATAAGGTAAAAGTAAGATATGTATGTTGTTGGTGATCTAAATGTGATACTTAGTATTCGGTAAGGTTATGGGACTTTACCTTTGCATTGCACTAGTATGACTTTGGGTTGCTTATATGTTGTGATGAACTTATGTTATGTATGATCATGGTGGCCTCAAAGTGAGACTTAGTGTAGATAGGATTATGGGATCCTATCTATGCATTGCACAAGTGTAGCTTAGGGTTGCTCATGTGATAGTTCTATTATGTTGATATGATCTTGGTATGTACTTATGCATGTGAACTATGTGTTGTAAAGATTGGAGTATGCATTATGTTGTGTTGAAGACTATACTTGTAATTATGATGATATCCTAACATGTTATTATGAATTGTGCATGGTTTGTCTTATGAGTTACATTCTCCAATTATTTCAAAGATGATGTTCAAAAGTGGCATGAAACATGGTTTTAAACAAAATGTCCCTTTTATGCATATTTTAAGGATTTTCTTTCATGGATTCCATACTTAGTACATTTTGTGCTAACCCATATTTCTACATTTTCTATAAGTATAGGATTTGAAGATATTGGATGCTATCCTCGGGCTAGGACTCTAGTAGATCAAGAAGAAGAAGATTGGTGAGTCCTCATAGTATTCGAGGGCTCTACCACATGTCCTTTATGACTTTATTTTATTATTTAGATTTTTATGTAAGGTTCGTGTCCCTAAGATTGCATTCAAGAATTGTTATTCTAATGTTATAGATGATTTTATGTCTTAGTGTCTGATACGCTCAAATTACACCTCTTTAAAGATTCATAAGAGATCATTATCAAGTAAAGAACCCAACTTCTAGGTTGGGGTCGATCCCACGAGGAAACTGGTTTAGACTTTACTTTAACCAACAATTATATTCAATTAGTAAAATTACTTCGAAAAACAAAATAAGTAATTAAAGGGGGGGGGGGGTTTGTGAAAAAAATTGTAAGAATTCAATAAGTAATCAATAATCAAAAGTCAATTTCGGTTGTTATCAAGATGAGGGAAATAACTAGGGTATACGTGTTCCCCACAATCTCATAACGCAGTAATCTTAGTAATAACAATCGTCTCCTAGTTTATTACATGCAAAGTGATAAGTTAGGTATCTCTAAATCCTTGGTCCGGCATCTAGAAAATTTCACTCCGCACCTTGGTCCGGCGTGTGTATATTTTACTAACCCTTACCTTTACCTCATATTAGACATCATAATCGATGTTTGGCTTAGTTATTACTTCGCACCAATCGACACTAGCCTATTAGATAGTATCACACTAAATCTATATTAAATAAACCTTGTAGTAGCCCTATTCAATTTGATGGAAGTCTATAGATGTATAATGCTCTACTTTTCTTTTGTACTAATGATGTGGATGAACTAGGCCCATGTATCTTCTATCTAGGTAACCTTTCTATTCACCTCTTTTCCTTTGTTGTTATCAAGGCAAAATATCAAGACTCGAATCAGTACTAAATTGACATCTCTATCTAACAAAGGTTCACAAAGTTGTTCCCAGTGCGCCATTATAACTCGTTAGGATTGAAGAGTTGATACCATTTTCTTGCCTCATACACTTAGCAATCACTCTTTCATAACTACCTATCTCACTCTTCTATAGCATCCTCATACCACCCCTACTCCTATGTTTAGGAAGTTTGAGATATCCCATCTCTTTCTAACTAGAAGCTCTACATACATATTCGGCCCGTGTCATTCAAGCTTCATTCTCACATGCTTCCTATCTAACAAGTACCTTTTAATTAAAACTTGTTGTTTTATGTACTCTAATCCCACTATGTACAACCGACTAATCACAACTTAGGTCTAACCAATCAATTTTCCTTTTGTTAACCTTACCCTTTAGTCACATATTAATCCTCTATAGCCAACAAATAGATCATAATAGGAACTAAAATACATATATCATTTGCAGCAACTGGCACACTTATCCCTAAGTTTTATAACCATAAAAAGAATACAAATGTTATTAGTACTTATTCGGGGTGGTTGGAACATACCATATAAAATCCAACTATTAATATATTTGGGATGATATCTGGTGAGAATTTAGGCCTTGGCATCCAATTATGGGTATCTCTAGTAACACTACTGCACTGATACACTCAACTTTGAGATTGTGCCACTACCTTCTTCCATCTAAAATAAACTGGTTCAACAACATCAAATTCGAGTACATGTGTAATGCCAAAAACTCTTTGTATAGCACAAATTAAGAACGAGTTTCCTCTATAGGAATAGATCCTATAAATATGGAGGAAATATAGAACTCAAGAGTTGGTTACATCCTCTTAAGAACATGTGCTTGGAAATGCTACAACTCATATATGTAACTAGGTAACGCATCATTTTTTAAGCATATGAATAAACATACTATATCTTTCTCAATTGAACCAACGTGATACAAATGGTAAAAATGCAACTTAAAATGCAAATAACATAAAAGTCTTTACATGATCATAACTCTTTTGAGATTGTTCTTTTGATGATCCTAACTCTTTTGAGATTGTTGTTCTGGTGATCATAATCATTGTTGAGATTTTAAATTATGGACCAGTAGTATAAGACATATGAATATGGATTGACGATAATAACAATGACATGGGAAGTAAATGTGACATGAAGGTGTAATACATAGGAGCTTATATGACTGAGTAAGCATTTTGACATCTCAAATTATAGCACATATCAAGTGAAGACATTTAACATTCAGCCAAGAGATTTGAACTCTATATGATTGCCAAATACTCGCTAACTTATATCAAATACAAGGTATACATGAACGTGGAACCAATGGGAGAACGTTGGCAGATTCAACTTAAGGACGGATACATATTCCAAGGAAGTACATATAAAATTTACAATAGAGCAAATAGGGATCTTGTGAGGTAACATTATAGTCTAATACAATGGGAGTAACAACCAATAAAGGGATAATAGGAGGAAGAAGAAGAGGAAGAAGAGGAGGAAGAAGAAGAGGAAGAAAAAGTGGAGGAAGAGGAGGAGGAGGAAGAAGAAGAAGAAGAAGAAGAATAAGAAGAATAAGAAGAATAAGAAGAATACGAAGAAGAATAAGAAGAAAAAGAATACGAAGAAGAAGAATAAGAAGAGGAGGAGGAATAAAAAGAGGAAGAAGAGGAATAAGAAGAGGAAGAAAAATAAGAAGAAGAAGAGGAGGAAGAAGACGAGAAAGAAGAAAAGGAAGAAGAAGAGGAGGAGGAAGAAGAAGAAGAAAAAGAGGGAAGATTTCTCCATTGATGAGAGATTGATTAGGGCTATGAACTGAGGTATGTTTCTCTTATTCATCTATGGGGTCTTCCCCCCATAGATCCCCCTTAGTTTTCCCCCAATTGTGAAGTCAAAAACCCAATCTTGCTAGGGTTTCCTTCTTACATTGTGGGTAGGGCTTAGGTATGATTCCAATCTAGTGTATAATACCTAATTATGATTGTATTAGCATCTAATTATGATATTATGATTAATTCATGTTATTATATGGTAAACCCTAGTCAATTTGATGAATGTGATATTTTGTGGGTTTATGCCATTAGAGGTGAAATTGAAGGTTCATGAGTGATCTTCTGAAATCAAAGTCATGTGTAGTAATTGTTCAAAGTTAGGAAAATCTAATAATGAATTGAACTAGACTTCATTGAATATGATTGATCTTGACTTGCAAAGATGAAATTGAACCTTTTGGATCTATTATGTCTAGAATCACCTAGTAAGGATGAATATGATTAGAATACCTTGATTTTAGGTATGAATGGTGATAATAAGAAGTAAAGATTTGAGTATAGGGCTTGTAGTCATGAAGGTTGAACACTAAAGTTTTGAGAGTAAAGCCAATGTGATGATCTCGATGTGTTAAGTCTTTGAGAGTAAAGGCTAAAAGAGAATAGAAGCTTAAATGGATAGAGTTATGGTGGATTATCTTTGCCTACCTAAACTACCTAATAGATGCTTGAATATCTGAAGTTATTGACTTGAGTCATGATGATACCAATGTCTAATGTAGAATTCTAGATATGGTATATATGTATGAATATGACAATACATGAAACGTTTTCTCACATAGAATGATTCTAGGTCAAAAGGTTTTCTCACCTAAAATGAATCAAAGTCTTAGGACTCGAAGATGTGATGAGGATTGTGGTGATTCCCCTAAAATGACCTTTACATGATAGGAATGTGTGGTGAGTTCCCTTATTCCTAATTAGTTAGTTATGGGGAGTGTGAGGGGATTACCCTTTATATATGTGTGACTCCCAAGGCAAGCGATGATTACCCATTAGCCTTTATGTTCATCATGGAGGCGATTACCTATGGTATTTATGTGATGATGTGGAGGCGAATACCTACATTACACATTAAAATGGATATGGAGGCGAATACCTATATCACCATAAAATAAATATGGAGGCGAATACCTATATTCCTCTAATAATTAACATCGAGGTGAATACCTATGATTCATTGATTGTATGACTAGATGTGAGTACCCATGTGTTTATGATTCCATGATATGTGTGGCTTGACGTGACTTCCCTTGTCCTTCATGGTGAGCTAAACATTTATGCCTTGAGGTGACTCCCCCTTGCATTTCTGAATATAAACATGATTAGTTCGGATTGTAGTTCGAGATAACTCTCCAATACATGCATGAATAGGAGATGATTACCCTTGTCTTGATGATGTTAAGAGATGATGAACCTAAAGTGACTACCTTAGAATGGGTAGGATTATGGGATCTTGTTCATGCATGTCACAAGCTTGCCTTAAGGTAACTCATGAGATATTTTCCGTTATATGATGAATGGTTAGATAGGATTAAAGACTCAAGACTAGCAGCCCATCATTCATGAAACATCAAAATAATGCACAATTCGAAGGAAGAAACATCAACTCCATCTTAAACATATCATGAGTCGTAAAGAAGTAGGAACTGCATCTCACAACCAATTATGCATGAAAGTTCAACATTTCACATGTTCATGGGAGGAACTACCTTCCCCAACAAAAAGCATGCTTAACACAATATCATGGAGCCAATATGCAATTACTCTCAAAATCATACTAAAGCATGTTCATCAATTCAGATAGGCAATTCATACTCGATGCACAATAACATGAGAAAATCATTCATAAAAACTCATTTTCTTACTAAACATGAATCTCATCAAAAACATGCACAACATAAGGAAATCTTGGAAACATCTGAAACAAACATGACTTCACATAAAGCACAAATCTTAAGGAACTCATCATCTTAATGCTAAAAAGGGAATAAAAGGAAAAGGATGAGGATATCAGGACTTCTTATTGGGCCTCGGCCTCTTAAGTAGCACCCTCACCTAAAACCCTTACTAAAATGCCACTCCTTAAAACTTTCATGGAAATAAATTCCTTGCCCTTCTATTTCTTAATTTGCCGGTCAAGATTCCTACCGATATTTCTCAATTAGAGGAATTCTCATTAACTCCAAAATATTCTTAAGGAATTTATGAAGGTCGGATATTCAAAACCCTTTTATATCCTAGAGAGATGGAAAACCGTATACACCGTGTAACACCCCAGAAACTAGTAAGTTGAACTAGTGAGTTCTAGAGCTTTTCATAAGTGTTTTAGAGTGTTGTATGAGGGTTAAAACTCATAAAAATGATTCCCATAATTAGAATTAGAGTTCACGGGTTAGGGCGTTAAGGTACGACCCCCAAGGACCACCCAAGGGGTCTTTGGGGAAGACACTTGAGACAGCCCAAATCTGCAAATTTGCAGTTCACCTACGTTTGGCCACCGATGGCAAGTAGGTGGACCCACGCTCCATAGGTGAAGGTTGTGGGTCAAGGCATGCCGTTGGAATGCAAGGGTGAGCCTCAGACACCACCTATGAGTTACCAGCATGCTCTGTGATCCCACCCACGGTCCGTGGATGGTGGTTTCGTGGGTCATGGGCAGTTTTAAGATTTTAGTTTTAAGTTAAGTGTTTGGGGGTTAAGTTAGTAATTAATTAGGGGTTAAGGGAGGTCGATTAGTTAGTTATTTTTCTTCCTATATAAGCTTAATAGGAACCTAGAACTAAGTCATTAACTCATTCATCTAAGAACCCCAAATACTCTCCAAATAATTCTCTCTCTAGAAGTGAATAAGAAGAAGAAGAAGAAGAGTAAAAAGAAGAGAAGAGAAGAGGGTAGATTCCTCCATTGATGAGAGCTTGATTAGGGATATGAATTGAGTTATGTTTAGATTATTCATCTATTCTTCCCCCATGGAGCCTCCTTAGTTTCCCCCCAATTGTGAATTCAAAAACCCAATCTAGCTAGGGTTTCCGTCTTACATCGTCGTAGGGGTTAGGTATGATTCCAATCTAGTGGATAATATCTAATTATGATTGTATTAGAATCTAATTATGATATTATTATTAATTCATGTGATTTCTATGGTAAACCCTAGTCAATTTGATAACTGTGATATTTTGTGGGTTTATGCCATTAGAGGTGAAATTGAAGGTTCATGAGTGATCTTCGTAAATCAATATCATGTGTAGTAATTGTTCAAAGTTAGGAACATCTAATCATGAATTAAACTAGACTTCATTGAATATGATTAATCTTGACTTGTAAAGATGAAATTGAACCTTTATGATAAATTATGCCTAGAATCACCCAGTAAGGATGAATATGATTAGAATACCTTGAATTTAGTTATGAATGGTGATAACAAGAAGTAAAGCTCTGTGTATACGGCATGTAGTCATGAAGGTTGATCACTAGGGTTTTAAAAGTAAAGCCAATGTGAAGAACTAGATGCGTTAAAGCTTTGAGAGTAAAGGCTAAAAGAGAATAGAAGCTTCAATGGATAGAGTTATGGTTGATGATATTTGCTTACCTAATCTACCTAATAAATGCTTGAATATATGAAGTGATTGATTTACTTGAGTCATGATTATACCAATGTCTAATGTAGAATTCTAGATATGGTATGTATGTATGAATATGACAATACATGAAAGGTTCTCTCACATAGAATGATTCTAGGTTGAAAGGTTTTCTCACCTAAAATGAATCTAAGTTCTAGGACTCTAAGATGTGATGAGGCTTGTGGTTATTCCCCTAAAATGACTTTTACCTGATAGGAATGTGTGGTGAGTTCTCTTATTCCTAATTAGTTAGTCATGGGGAGTGTGAGGTGATGACCCTTTACATATGTGTGACTCCCAAGGCAAGCAATGATTACCCATTAGCCTTTATGCTGATCATGGAGGCGATTACCTATAGTACTTATGTGATGATGTGGAGGCGAATACCTACATTACACATTAAAATGGATATGGAAGCAAATACCTATATCACCTTAAAATGAATATGGAGTCGAATACCTACATTCCTCTAATAATTAACATCGAGGCGAATACCTATGATTCATTGATTGTATGACTAGAGGTGAGTACCCTTGTCTTTATGATTCCATGATATGTGTGGCTTGAGGTGACTTCCCTTATCCTTCATGATGAGCTAAACATTTATGCCTTGAGGTGACTCCCCAGTGCATTTATTAATATGAGCATGATTAGTTTTGATTGTAGTTCTAGATAACTCTCGAATACATGCATGAATAAGAGATGATTACCCTTGTCTTTATGATGCTAAGAGATGATGAACATGAATGATGAACCTAAAGTGTCTAGCTTAGCATGGGTAGGATTATTGGGTATTTTTCATGCATGGCACAAGCTTGCCTTAAGGTGACTCATGAGATGTTTTCTCTTTTATGATGTATGCTTAGATAGGATTGTGCTTCAGTTGCCTCCCTGGATATGATATGATTGACTGAGTTGATAGTTCCCTTGTCTATATGAAGTAAGCTAGTAATGAAACCAAAGTATGGTAAATATGACTATGATGGCATCAAGGTTATGTTTGGTGCGAAGGGTAGTCTAGGATGCCTTTCATACATTGCACAAGTGTGCTTTGAGGTTACTTAGGAGTATGGTTTCGTTATGGTAAATAAGCTTAAGAGTTGACCATGAATATAGACTATGATTAAGATGACCAAAAAGGGATACTTGGCTTGGGTGGTATTATGGGATGTTATTCATGCTTTGCACTTGTATGCTTTTGAGGTTACTTGAGAATGGTTCTATTATGGTAGAGATGACTAAGAGTCAATTATGTTTATATGATGCTTATGTCGAAGACTTGGCTTATTATAATTATGACTTATCTCCTATGTTCATTAACTATGTCTTATTTTTACTTGTGATTATATGATGATTATGTTGGAGATTATGCTATGACTATGTTATTATCTCTTTGTAACGACCCGTAAAACAAATAGGTGAAACTAGAGCCTAACTAGTGTGTAGTTGAGTTGATTTGAGGTTTGAGGGTGTAAAATGTTGTCCTGGCCTATGGTTTAGGAGTTTAGGAGTTAAACGTCAAGGTACAACTCCCCAAGGACCACCCAAAGAGTCCTTGAGGAGGACCCTGAGCTTAAACACCAAAACCCCAAGAAAACCAAAAAACTAATTTTTTTTAATGACCTACGGATAGGGACCTACACCCCGTGGATGGCCTCCATTGGTCAAGCCCCCAAATTATGAGTTGCTGAACCAAACCACAGTTTTCCAGAACGGCCCGTTGTTTCACCCACGGTCCGTGGGTGGTGGTTCGTGTGTCATGACTGTTTGCTGTCAAATGTCTCTACCAAGGTGAGGGTTATTTGGTAAATTCATTTTAAGTTGAGTTTAGTTAATGGACACTTTTTAATGGTTTATTAAGATATTTTAAGAGATTTTAAAGTATTAAACTATATTTTAGAATTCATTATTTCAAATCACCCTAAAGTTAGAAACCTCTTTTCTCAAAAGTTCTTTCTCTAGAAACCTCCATTGGAGGTGAATGATTAAAGATCTCAAGGTCAAGTCTTCATATTTTTGAAGGTATTTTTGTGGAGTTTTTCCATAGAAGATATGGTATTTTTCATCCTTGATTTAGTTTCTTTCAAGGAGCCAATTTCAAAAGTGATTTAAAATCCCCAATGTTTCCCCAAAAACCCTAGTTTTCAATCTTTGCAGGGGTTCGATTCCAAATTAATTTCAAAGGCTTTATTACATTGAATTATGAATGAATTTTGGTTTTAAAGATGAATTAAGATGATTTATTCCTAAAACCTATGTTTTCCCCCAAAGTCCTAAGTGGTGAATTGAGATTGGGAATTTGTTGATTATGCAAGTATGTTGAATTGTTCATGTTTATATTGAATTGTTGAATTGTTGATGTTTCAAGGGTCAAAGCTCATATCATATCATAAAATATAGACTAAATTAGACATGGATAATAACATAATTCAAATAATCACATCAATACATTCATAATTCTATAATATTCTACTTGCATCAATCAATACCCACACTTTGAGATCCAAATTGGGAAAATAGGAGAATTCATGGATTCTTGTAGAATTAAACATAAAACCATATAAAAGCATCAATTAATCCATAATAAAACATAATTCAATCACTCAAAATGAATTTGAAAGGAATTTATTAGATTGAAGTCAAACCCTAACTTTTGGGGTTTCTAACTTGAAATTTGGGGGTTTTGAAGGGGCTCCATGGATGAATTCTATCCATGGATGAAGACCTACCATACCTTGGCTATGAATCCCCACTAAATTGAGATGAAACCCTTGATCTTTTAAACCCTATGCTTTAACTTCCTTCTTCTTCTTCCTTGAGTTCTAGAGAGAGAATTTTTGGAGAGGCTGAGTTCTTTTGAGATTTTAGAAATAATGATTTGGATGTGTTAGTTTAAGGGTATAAAAGTCTTATATAGGTATTTAAAAATATGCTAAAATCACCTCATTTAATATTAATTAAAATAGAAAACCCCAAAGTACCCCTACACTTAACCGCTAAAATTCAATTTCCAGGCCCCATCCACGACCACCCACCTATGGGGCGTGGACTGACCCACAACCCATACTGGTGGGCGTGGGTAGGATTCTTCAACTATGAAACTTGTCCCTTGACCCACGATACCTAACCACGGGTCCTGGATTCACCCATGGGGCGTGGGTCCTGCCGTATGTCATGGTCTTGTGTAATTTTCTCTTGGCCATCCTCAAAGACCCATGGTTGGTCCTTGGGGGGTCGTACCTTGACGTTATAACACGAAACCCTATATTAGTATGTATGAGGAGGTACGTTCATGACTCTAACTCTCACATCAAGTTCTAGTTACGCCTACTAGTTTTTTGGGTGTTACAAGGGTACCGGGGGTTGTGACATATTCAAGGAGTGAGGATGAGCCCATTGATCAATTCAGGATTGTATTGCAAATTCTCAAGGACCAAAAACTCTTCGCAAAATTTAGAAACTGTGAATTTTGTCTAAAGCTCCATGGTTTTTCTTGTTCATATTGTTTCTAGTAAGGGTATTAAGGTAGATCCTAAGAAGACAGATGCAGTCAAGAATTAGTGTAGACCTCTATCCCATTCGTATATTAGGAGTTTCTTGGCCTTAGCTGGTTATTATATAGGATTTTTTGAAGGGTTTTCATCGATTGCATCTCCATTAACGACATTGACTCAAAAGAGATCTAAATTTATATGGTTTGAAGCATGTGAGAAGAGCTTTCAAGAATTGAAGGATAGAATGACTTCTGCTCCGGTGTTGACTTTACCAAAAGGGATTGATGGCTTTGTTGTTTATTGTGAAGCCTCGAGAATTGGGTTAGGATGTGTACTGATGCAAAAGGGGAAAGTTATTGTCTATGCTTCAAGATAACTTAAGATTCATTAGAATAATTATCCTACCTATGACCTTGAACTAGCGGTGGTTGTTTTTGCCTTAAAGGTTTGGAGGCATTATTTGTATTGTGTTCATGTTGTTGTTTTTACCGACCACAAGAGTTTGAAATATGTGTTTAACGAGAAGGATCTAAATCTTTGCCAAAGGAGGTGGGTTGAGTTATTGAAGGATTATGATATGAGTGTTCTCTATTAGCCCAGTAAGGCAAATGTTGTGGCGAATGATCTTAGTCGGTTATATATGGGTAGTGTTTCTCATATTGAGGATGATAGAAAAGAGCTGGTTCAAGATGTTCATAGATTGGCCCGGTTGGGTGTTCAATTAGTAGACTCTACAAAGGGTGGTGATATGATTCACAATGGTTCAAAATAGTCTTTTGTGGCGGATGTGAAAGCCAAGCAAGGTCTTGATCAAACTTTGGGTTAATTAAACAAAGCAATGCTTAAAAAGTCCATAGAGGCTTTCTCCCAAGGAGGAGATGGGGTTTTTAAATATCAAGGTCGTTTGTGTGTTCCTAATGTTGATGGCTTGAGGGAATAAATAATGTTAGAAGCCCATATTTCTCGGTATTCCATTCACTTGGGAGCCACCAAGATGTACCGTGATTTGCATGAGATCTATTGGTGGAATGGGATGAAGATGGATATTGCATAGTTCGTGGCTAAATGTCCTAATTGTCAAGAAGTGAAAGTTGAGCATTAGAAGCTGGGAGGCTTTTCCCAAGACATTCGCATTCCTACTTGGAAGTTTGAAGATTTCAATATGGACTTCATTGTTGGTTTGCCTCGCACCCGACAATAACATGAATCGATTTGAGTTATAGTAGATCGAATAACGAAATCGGCTCATTTCATCCTCATCAAGGTTTCTTATTTGGCAGATGATTATGCTAAGTTGTACTTTAGGGAAATGATAAACTTTCATGGAGTTCTTTTGTCCATTATCTCCGATAGTGGTACTCAATTCAGTTCTCAGTTTTGGAAATCTTTCTAAAAGGGTCTTGGTACTTGTGTTAATCTTAGTACAGCCTTTCATCCCCAAACTGATGGGCAAGTGGTGGGTACTGTCCAAACTTATGAAGATATGTTGAGAGCTTGTGTGATTGACTTCATAGGTAATTGGGATGATCATTTGCCTTTGATTGAGTTTGCATATAACAAGATTATCACTCAAGTATTGGTATGGCTCCATTTGAGGAATTGTATGGTAGCAGGTATAGATCTCCCTTAGGTTGGTTTGAGGTTGGTGAAGTTTCCCTAATAGGTACCGAGTTGGTACATGAGGGTATGGAGAAAGTTTGACTTATTATAGAAACGTTGAAATGACTCAAAGTTGACAAACGTTATATGCCGATGTTCGAAGAATGGATCTTGAGTTTGATGTTCATGATTAGGTTTACATGAAAATTTCACCTATGAAGGGTGTAATGTGGTTTGGTAAGAAAGGAAAGCTTAGTACCCGTTATGTAGGCCCATATAAGATTTTGAGGTGTGTTGGTAGGGTTGCTTATGAACTTGAATTGCCTAATAAGTTGAGATCGGTTCAACATGTTTTCCATGTCTCTATGTTGAAGAAATGTGTTGGTGATCCGACATCTATAGTTCCCTTCGAAGGTTTGGGAGTTCAGGAGAACCTTTCTTACGAAGAAGTTTCTGTTGAGATTTTAGACCAGCAAATCAAGAAATAGAGAAACAAGGAAGTTGTTTCCGTGAAAGTGTTGTGGAGGAATCAATTGGTTGAGGGTGCTACTTGGGAGGCCGAGGCCGATATAATGTCCCGATATGCTCATCTCTTTTCTTCTACTCGTACTCTAGCTTGAGGTATTGAGTTAATCATGGTTTATTCTTCTGGTGTCATGTGTTTTAGATATTCCAGTGATTTCATTATTTGTTCATGTTCATGAAAAGATTAAATTTTGAGAAAATGAGTCAACTTGACTAATTTCTACATGCCATTAGTGCCGACAAAATGATCCCATATTTTGGTAACCCGCCCATATTTTAATGGGTTGGGTGAGTGATTTTTTACATGGATAAAATACCCATAAAAATATGGGTAAAATATTGATTAACCAAATGGGTTAAGCTTCTAACTTATATTAACTCAAAATTCATGATATCACTAAAAATAGTGTAACTTCTCTTCCTTTTTTTGTTACTCAATAGAACTAATTATTCTTCTCTATATTTGAAAAGGTGAAGTCTTTGACCCTCAAAAAATATATATTAAATGTACATTTCTTTTGTTAATTATAATTATATTTTCTTATTTATTTAATTTTATATTGGATAATAAATAATAGTATAAAATAAGCAAATCATGTATTAGTATTGACATTGCTTAAAGTGCATTAAGCATGTTTTAGTCCTGAAGTGAAAATATTCTTTACTTTGAAATTAAAAATATTTTCATCTTGTTATTACATAAATTTATTTTATATTGAAAATTT
This sequence comes from Solanum piurae, assembly GCA_029582685.1. Lineage (NCBI taxonomy): Eukaryota > Viridiplantae > Streptophyta > Magnoliopsida > Solanales > Solanaceae > Solanum > Solanum piurae. The sequence goes on along the minus strand of JAJOOO010001391.1, from coordinate 24,335 downwards.
ATAGGATTTTTTTTATGATACAATAAAACAAAATGAAGCATTTCAACATTTTTCATCTAAAAAAAGACTAAAGTATTTTCTCTATATTGAATTCTTAAGTAAAGTACTATTTATTCATGAAAATATGGATAAATATGGGTAAACAAATATTTTACCCAACCCATGTATTACCTAATCAATTTTTACCCATATCAAATATCGGTGGGTTGAATTATTACCCATTTTATGTTGAACCATTTTCAACCCGCCCAAATTTGACTCAACCCACCCATTTGCCACCACTAACTACCATATAAAATGTTTTGAACATATATTAGCTTGGAGTTGATGTTTCCTCCTCGGATTTGTGCATTTGAGTATGAGTTGCATATAAACTTCATGATATGATGGTTTGACCGTGCTTTATCTTGGAGTTGATCTTTCCTCCTCGAACAGTGCATTTATGTGATTCCATGCGTGTTGGGATGTTAGGTTAAGTTCCTACCTTCCTTATGATGTCTTGAATCTCATTCGAGGACGAATGATCCTAAGGGGGAAGATAATGTAACACCTCGGATTTGAGAAAGGGAAAAATAGAAGTTTTCAGAAGTTCCTGGTGCTATCCGACGGAGGCCAACCATGACCCGTGCAGTGAACCACGGACCATAGGTCTGGTATGTAGATTGGCCAGCAATAGTTGTTGAAAAATCATGAACCACTGCATAGAACGACGGAGCATCATTGGGTCCACGGTTCGTGGATCATGACCTCAAAATGTTACTCTCTGATGAAGACGACGGACGTGCAGGATGGATCGTCGGTCACACCACGGTCGGTCGGTCAAGACCCGTACATAGTGGGTCGGCAGTTATTTTTAGGGGTAGTTGGGTCTTTTCCTAAAAAAATTTATCCTAATACTATGTTGTTTTACCCATGCCTAAGACCCATATATAAGTGATTTTAACCCCAAATTAATTCATTCACTTCATTCTCTTGAAATTCACAAAAAGAAGTTGGTCTTTTTCTCCAGAAGATATTTCTCTCTCAAAAAGGTTGAAGAAGAAGAATCAAGCTAGGGTTCAAGATCAAGCCTTCATTCTTCAATTTCTTTTGGGCTTTGATAGTAAGGTATGATAGTATTCATCCATGGATTCCTTCCATCCATGGAGTTCCCAAATTCATTTATTTTCAAAGTTAAAAATCCCAATTGACTTAGGGTTTTCTTCATTTATTATGGGTTCTCTTGATTATTGATTTAAATGATTGAATTATGAGCTCTTATGCATGGATTGATGAAATACTATGATTTTGTGATGATTCCCCCATGAACCCATGAAAATCCCATATTTTCCAAATTATGATGATATTATGTGGGTTTTGAATTATGAAAGAGGAAATTATGAATTAAGCATGTTCTTATGAGATTTATGTAAATGTTTTAAGGATACTTCGCAAGTGAAGTATCACTGATGATGATTTTTGTTGTGTTGTTGAAAGGATTTCTCATAAACACATTAAAACATGATTTGTGAAAGGACATTCTCACATAAAGGATTCTTAGGGTTGAAATGTTTTCTTAACTAAACTATGAATCAAAGATCTTAGGAGCTACTCTAATAAGACCTAGCTTGAATCAGTTACTTAATTGTACCTTTCCATGGATGACATATGATTTATCTTGGATTGGTAAGATGACGTGCCCTTCCATGGATAATAAGAACAAGTTAAGAAAATGACTACTCCATGGAAATTCTGCTTAGCACCAAGAGCATATTGAGATGGAGGCTCTCCCGTTAGTAGATGTCGGGTTTCTAGAAGCAATCTCTTATCCCTTATCTATGTGGCCCCATAGGATGATTGTCCAGATAGACATTAGCTAGTGGATCCATAATAGCTAGATGTTAATGGTCTTTCCTTGGCAAGTAGGACACTCATTTTTGGTGTGAGGTAGACATCAAATTCCAAGTTGATAGCTCACATGGTTTTATATGTCGGTTAAGGATATTTCCCATAAATTAGAAAAGCTATGATTAAGCAATGTTACTTCAATGAAGTGTCATTTATGACTTATGGTTTCTAACTCTCAAGATACATGTTTTAGCTTGATCATTGCATATTCATGAGAATGTCACCTTTTAGCATGATTTAAATATTTTAAGCATAGGTCTCATATTTGGTACATTGTTTTGTACTAACACATACTATTGTCTACATTTACCCAAATGTAGGGTCTGACAATCAAGGTTCTCAGTGTCATGGCTAGAGGTTGATTTGCAAGATTTTGAGCTTTGGTTAGTCCTCATATTTCGAGGATAGACTTTCATTGTTTTTAGTTTCTTTCTTACTTCCACTTTTGGATATGATGTATGTTCTAGGCCAAATTTCAATCTTATGTACTAGTTGGCTAATGAGACAAGTGTTTAGACTTTTGATTTAGTTTTACGAAACTTTTGGGCTTGAAATGTTGTCTTTAGTTCCTTTGTTATATTTCTTATGTTATGAATGCTAAGTGGCTTGTATGGGACCTCTCGGGGTCATGTACGCCATGTTACATCTAATGTGTACCCCTAGGTCATGATAATTGAACTACTTATGTTCTTGATTTACTTGAGGACAAATAAAAGATTAAGTAGGGGTGTTGATGAGTAGTAGATTTACACTCAGTTGAGGTCGTTTTAGTAAAAAATTAGTAACATCAATGCCTAATTATGGCATATGCTGATGTTTTTCGTTGATTTGCATCTATGAAATTTAAGGGACAAGGCAAGGATGAATACTTGAAAGAATGGCCAAAAAAGGGAAAGAAATGTAAACTCCACAGTGGTAATCATCGAATTAGAAGGCTGGATCGCTCTAATTCCCTGACCACTCCTAAAGTGACAATGCTCACAATTGAAGATGTTCAAGGCAGGTATGCAAACTAATGAGAAAAAAATGACTCTTCGAAAGAGATGGGTGAACTAAATGACCATCACTGAATATCACAAAACTTGAATAAATTATGAAGGCTTAAAAGGCGAACAAAGGTGGTACTCGGCTATCTGCTGCATCCGAAAGCTAGACTCAAATGAGTTCACCAGCAGAGGTTCAAATACCTGAAGCCTGAAACAAGATAAAGGTTAGCTAAGGAATAGACAACGATCCACCGAATCTACATGGAGTGCCCGACTAACATCATCGAATTGGTCACATAATGAAGTTTGGGCCAAATTTTGAGAAACTATAAATAGCCCAAAGGAGATAGAAAATATAGTATATTTTAGAATAAAATTTCAATTCCTAACTTTGTATGTGTTTTTGGAGAGATAATTTTTGAACTCTTAGAGAAATATTTTTAGTTATGGGGTTTTAACTTTCAGTCTTGGATTTGACAATTTGAAATTGAAATCAAAGTGGGTGTTGATTATAAGTCCTTACTTTCATCACATCCATGGCTGCTCTCATGATAGATATAATTTCTTTAAATTTTATATTGTGTGGCTAAAACCCCTATTTTAGGGGTGCAATTACAGGGTTAGTGTTGATTTCATTTAGTGGTATTTTGTTTTGATCTATTTTATTGCTGTTCATTCATGTATTCAAACTAATTAGTATGGAATTAATTCATGGGTTAAGGTTGCAAACTTAATCCTAGTTTAGATCTTCGATTGATTCTCGAAAAAGAACAGTTGGAGTTGATAATTATTTTGATTCATGTAATTTAGGTGTGATGTCTATGATTTGCTTGAAAGAGAAATTGTGGTTCAGATCTATTTTCCCAAATCTTCTTGAAAGTGAAATTATGTAAGGTAGTGGGTTTATTTTCAATTGACATATATGAGATCGAAAGGAGATTCTATGAATTGATACGATGAGATCGAAACAACATTTGTGTCATTGATGATGACCTAGCCTATCCATGATTGTTTAACACTATTGAGCTACACATTTACAACTATGTGACATCAATTCCAATACACGTACCCCTAGATTGTTTCCTAATTGTTGAATCTATGAAATTTTGGTTTTATGGTGACTATGATACCAATACCCTTATTGATAAATTTAGTGGAATCATCCACCCTTTGTTTTTAATTGGTACGAAACAACAAATGAATTGATTTAGAATCAAAATTTCATGATAGAATTCTCTGCATTATATCACTCTCTGTGGGATTAAACCTCGAATCTTAGTTGGATATTATTATTCATGATGGCCATTAATTCTCTTAATAGTTTTTGAGGATAATTTGAGCGTTATCCGGCATTAAACTAACTACCAATTTTAATTAATTTCTTTTGAGCATCAATTGAAGATCTAGGCTAGGATTAAGTTTGCAACATTTTTCCATGAATTAACCCCATGCTAATTAGCTCAAATCCATAATTATACAGTAATAAAACAGAGCAAGACACAAGACCCACTACAACAATTATTCACCCAACCCCATAATCATACCCCCTAAAATTATGGTTTTAGCCAAGCACCAAAAAAGGAAATGAAAGTATACCAGTATGATTTAAGCCATTGGGGAATTGAAATTAAGCAATAATCTTCAACACCCAGTTAAATTTGAACCTTCAGTTGTGAATTACCAGTGACCGTTCACAAATCCAAAACTAAAAGTATTTCTCCAAGGGTAAAAAATTAAAATATCTAAAAACTGGTTGTGAAAACTAATTTAAATACTTTATTTTTGACACATTTTCTCTCTTCTTTGGACTATCTATAGTTTCCCCAAAATTCTATTTTCGCCCTGTTTGGTGACATAAGTTGGGCTTACTCTTTTGCTTTGGTAAATCACTGATTTCCATTTATATCACCCTTCTTTTTCTTCAGGCTTCAAGTGTTTGAACTTCATTTGGTGAACTTGATCGAGTCAACCTTTCACATACAATGGATCATTGATTACCACCTAGTTCTCCATTTCGGGTTTCAATTTTATCTATGAGTCTGTCATATTTGGTGACGGACTTCTAGTTCGACCATTCAGATTCGTCGAATTTCCATTTTATCTTAGTCCACCGACTTACGTTGAATATTTTCAATTGTGAACATTTTTTACTTAGGTCAGGCAACCTAGTGATCCCCCTTTTGGTTAGGCGATTACTAGTTGGGAGTTTGTACTCTTTTCAATAGTTTAGGTCTCTTCTGCATGTATTCATTCCTGCCTTATCCTTTAACCTTGAAATTTTCAAAACATCAAATATAAAAAAATATGACATAATTAGGCATTGAGGACACTAATTTTTGAACTAAAAATACCTCAAATGAGATAAAATATACCATTCATCAAATACTAACTCAAGCATACACAAGCATCAAACCTAAAGAATTGTTTAAAACAACTTAATGAATCTTAAAATTATTTGAAAATAGTGAGTAATAAATATAAAATTTTAAATAAAGCATTTGAAAGTGAATAATGAAAAACAGAGCAAGATTGTCAATCTATTAAGCCTCTACTATATAAAGATAGGTGTCAGGACAAATCCCACGATACCTCAAAATACTACTGATGATAAATTGTAAAATATCCTCCAAAAGAAAGGAAGCCTCACCAAAAGCAAATGTAACGACCCTAAATATGAACTAGTGAAACTAGAGCCTAACGTCTGTAGTTGTGTTTGTCTTGAGTTTTGATGTGGTTTAATATTGTCCCGAGTCAATGTTAGAGGTTTTAGGGGTTAAATGTCAAGGTACGACTCCCCTTGGACAACCCTTGGGGTCCTTGAAGAGGACCCTAAGTCTAACCCCGAACACCCCTTGAAACGACCAGGCTGCCCAAAATTTTTTTAAGTGCATGGACGGTTATTTTAGGTGTATTAACATATTTTACAAGTATTAAAATATTTAAACACTAATTTAGATTTCATATCTCAAATCAAAACCCTTCCCTCCCAAAAAGTTCTATCTATTCACTTTGATGGACCTTCAATACATAACATGTCTATATTTAGTGTCCATCAATGACCTCTAAAGCTTTCATATGATCTATACTATACATGACATTATCAATGTGAAAAAGAATACTTTCTTTAAGGGGTAACTGAATTTCTCTTTTGTCTGGCTAAATTATTTGGAAAATTTCTTATGCTCTTCTTAAAAGTAGTAGTTTTTTCTCAATATGAAAATTGTACTTTTGGAACCATTTGTGTTTCCTTAAACTCTTCTCAAAAGATATTTTAAAATACTCTTGAACTCACTTTAAAATTCCAAAATCTATGCATGAAAATAAATGCACAAAGACTTTCAATTAAAAATATCATCAACTAGCGTTCATGTAAACTATAAGTATGAAGAACAACTCAATGTGACGACCCAATGTAGCCCCTAGGCGCTACATGGCGTACAAGACCACGAGAGGCCCCATACAAGCCACTTAGCATTCATCATATAAGATAATCGAATATAATAGATATAAATGTCAATTTCAACATATAAAAGTTATATTGAGACAAATAAAAGTTTAAACATCGTCCCAAAGCCATCTAGTACATAAGAATGATCAGGGTGTAGCCTGTACATCATGTTCTAAAACTAAATGTAATGGCAAAAAGGAAATCAAGCTCAGTCCTCAGAACATGAGGACTCACCAATCTTCAAGCTTCTATATGAGATCATTATCCACGGAAGTGCGAATCTATAAGATTGGTACATACATTTGGGGAAAATGTAGGCAATATTATGTGTTAGTAAAAATATGTGCTAAGTAAGATAGCCATGCATGAAGCGTAAAAATCACGATAAAGGGACATTTTCATACCATACCATAAACAAGTTAAAATATGATATGAAAGAGTTAGTAAACATAGTCAATTAAACATGGACAATGCAAGTGGACATCATCTTAAAACGCATGTGAGATACTTATGACGTAACCTTGATTCATTAATGTGGGAGAATTACCTTGAAACGACATGTAAAACCATGTGAGAAATTAACATGGAATCCGATGTCTCCTACACTGAAAAGGGGTTTCCTACTTGCCAAGGTAAGATCACAAATTCTTGCTTACGTGGATCCACTAGCTAATCTCTATGTAGACAATCCTATGTTGGCACATTGTTTATGGGACATGGTTAATCTCCACTTTTCCACTCGATGCTAATCATAACTTCCACAAAATATCTACTATTCTTATTTATCTTTTCTAAGGGACGTGGGTAATCGTCTCTTGTCCTTACATCATGTGACATGAGTAATCGCCTCTTGTCTTTCATTAGAGGTCATGGGTAATCCCCGCTGGACTTATTCTTAGAATAACTCCTTAACTTTAATTCTTTTATGTGAGAAAACATTTCCCATTCATGCATGAGGTAGTTATGTGAGCAATCCTTTCACATAGATTAACCACAACAACAACACATAGTCTTTTACTCTCAAAGCAATTACATCATATCTCATCAATTCAATAAGAACATGCATAATTCCATAAATTCACTTTACATAGTTCAAAACCTACTTTCAATCATTCAAATCTAGAAAACATGGGTTAATTGGAATTCATCTTAAAATCATGAAATTATATCAATTCATGCATAATAATCCATAAACTTATCAAATAAATCAATATTTAATGGAACCCATGACATGAAATAAAAACATTAACTCAATAGGGGATTTCTAACTTTGTTAATTGGAGAATTTGAGAACTTCATGCAGGAAAGGGCTCAATTATCATACCTCAATGCAAAGAGTTTTCCTTTAATGGTGGAGTTGGAGGCTTGACTTGAAACCCTAGGTTGACTCATTCTTTTTATATTTTGGAGAGGAAGATTTGTTCTTCTTTTAAGAGGTTGAGAGAATGATTTGAATTGGGGAATATTGGGGTTAAAAATACTTATATAGGACTTCATTACAAAGTTTTTCATGACCCAAGGTAACCCCTAGACCTAACATGGCGTATGGGACCCCGAAAGGCCTCATATAAGACACTTGTCAGGACCCGAGCCTACACCCCAAACGTGACACGGCGTACAAGACTCTGAAAAGCATCATACAAGCCTCATAGCATTCATAAAATAAGACATACACAAAATGGTACGGAATTTAAAACATTTAAACCATACAATCCAATACATTATTTAAAACAGCGAAAGTCTAACATTGTCTCATATGGCCATCTATTACATCATTAGAATCAAAGATAGGGTCACAAACCTTTAACATAATCTGAAACTTAAAATGACAATAAAGGAAACTAGTAAAAACTCTCATGTGACCTCGAATCTTGAGGACTCACCACTAGCTTAGAGAATAGTCAATCCAAGCTTCGCTCCAAAGGAATCACCTTAAGATCCAGAACCTACACTTTGTAGTAAAAATAGAAGAAATATGGGTTAGCACAAAAAAATGTACTAAGTATGATGACCATGCAAAAATCATGCTTTAAAAAGATATTTTGGTTGGAAACCATGCATTATTCCAATTTTGAGAGACATCATGAACTTTAGTATAAGAGGCATAAGATACAAACATATTCAACATGAATATCATTTCAACATAATAGAACCATCATCTTAGGCAACCCTAAGTTATACTTGTGCAATGTATAAATGGTATCCCATAATACCACTAATACTAAGTACCCCTTTGAGGCCACCAGAGACAAGGAACATTCTTATTCAATAAGTCATGACAAGGAATTAAACTAACTCATAATAATATTTCCAAGTAAAGCATTCATCATTACATTAAGCCTTTAAGTCAACATTCTCATTACTTTCATTATGAGCACGTTCTTTTCTGTAGCCTTTAAGACATTAGAGAATCACATCATATCCCTCTCAAAGCCTACTTGTGCAATGTATGAATGTCATCCTTTATTACAACCCACACGTCATAGAACCTCTTGAGTAACTATATCACGTATCTCACATGATGTGAATAAGCATTAACCGACAAAGACCATGTGAGCAACCCATGGAATACGGTGTCTATCCCACACAGTAAAGGGTTGGTCTACTTGCCTAAGGTAAGATTGATAACATGTTAGCTTAGGTGGATCCACTAGCTAAGACCTATGTGGGCACATAGTTATGGGATAAGAAAGATGTTCATCAAAACCCGACCTAACGTGGGAAGAGCTTCCATCTTACCATATCCACTCGGTGCTAAGTTTACATTCCCATAGAGTAGTTCATTACTTTAACATCATTACACATGAAAGGGTTCCATAATCCTACCGATTCAAGGTACAGTATTTAACACATTAAAGGGTGCCATAAGCCTACCGATTCAAGATACATCATTTGGATATCTCTTTTAATCCTTATGAAGGGTGCCATAAGCCTACCAATTCAAGGTTCATCATTATAATTTATGGAATAGTTCCAATAGCCTATCGATCCAAGACACATCATTAGAATAGTTCATAGACTCATCATGCAAGGTCTACCACCATTAGGTCTACTGATTAAAGACAAAGCCTACAATAATTCATTAATCATTTATGAAATGGCTACCACCATTAGGTCTACCGATTCAACATTCATTAAGTCAGGATACATTAGTTACACAAGAAGAGGATGCCCTAATCCTACCAATTCAATGTACAACAATAAACACCACTTTAAATTACACATGAAGAGGATACCCTAAGCCTACCAATTCAAGGTATAACATTACATTGAAGAAACCCTTCACAATACATCATCATCATTCACAAGTGTATAATTGAGAATAACCTTTCAACAATGACACAATTGCATTCTAGACATGATCACATTACTTGCATTGAAATCACAAAGCATATACATAGTATCATGATTATACATCAATCTTCATAAATTACCCTTCAAGGCCATGAATAACAATTCACCAATACACCTAGAATACTACAATTTCGGCATGAATAATGGCATAATTCAATAAGCTCAATCAATATAGATATATTCTATTCATATGTTTCCATAATCAATCAACGCACATCATAAAGTCACAATTTAGTAATTTAGGAAATTCATGGGTTCTTGGGGGGATTTCATCTTAAATCAACAATTAAACATCAATTCAATCATAATCGGTCATATATCAGCATTTGAAAACGTTCGAAGAAGGAACCCATGATTTAGAGTGAAACCCTAACTCTTTCGGGAACTTGAAAGTTTTTAAATCTAGTTTTGAAGGGACTCTATGGGTGAAAGCAACCCCATAGATGAAAATCCACCATAGCTTAATTGAATTTTCCCCTAAATTTTAGAAGAAAGACCTTGGTTTTTCAAGCCCTAGCCTCCACTTCTTCTTCTTCTTTGGGAACTTCTAGAGAGAGAAATATTGTGAATGAGATGAACTTTTGGATTGATTTGGGTCTTTGGGAATAATGAATTAAATGGGGTGCTTTTTTACTTAAAATCATTTATATATGTGAAATAAAAAAATTAAAATCTACCCCATAAAATAACTAATTAATTTGGAAATTACCAATTGACCCTTTACTGGACCACTCCCAGGCACCACGAGAGGACCTCATGAGCCGTGGTCAAGACCACGAGCCATTGTCCTGCCCGTGGTCCTTGGGCAGTGGCTAAGGCTTGGGGTCTTGGCCTCCAAATATTGAAGGCATGACCACGAGACCTCCCACAATATGTGGTCAAGACCACGAGTCTTGGTGAAGGTCGTGGTCTCTAGGCAGTAGCTAGGATTCAAAGCCTTGCCTCCCACACACCTAAGGGGTCTTCGCGATCCCCTTCACGGACCATGGTCAAGACCACTGGTCGTGAAGGTGGTCGTGGTCTTTGGGCAGTGCTTGGCCAAGGTTGGGGCAGCCTTGGCCTTTGGCTTAGCCTTTGCCCCTTTGCCTTGGCCCTTGCCCTTGCAACCCTCAATCAAACCTTAGATGGTCTTCTAACTACGGGATCTAACACGTACCTTGATGTTAACTCTCACATTTTAGGCTCTAGTTCAACCTTCTAATTTCCGAGGCATTACAACACTTAACATTCATAACATAAGAAATAGAATGAAAATACTTAAACTACAATTTCAATATATCAAAGTTTTATAAAGCAAAGCGAAAGGACAAACATTTGTCTCATTCGCCATCTAGTACATAAGAATGATTTTTTGGCCTAGCCCATATATCATATCCAAAACTTAAAGTAAGAAAGAAACTATAACAATGAAAGTCCGTCCTCGAAGCATGAGGACTCACCAAAGCTTGGAAACTCGCAATCAACCTCTAGCCACAAAACTGAGAACCCTGACTTTCGGGAAAATGTAGGCAAGAGTATGCATTAGTACAAAACAATCTACCAAGTATGATAGCTATGCATACAAAATTTAAATCATGCTAAAAAGGGACATTTTCATGATCAAGCTAAAGCATGAAACTTATGAGTTTGAAAGTATAAGACATAAAACATGATCAATGCAAGTGAATATCATCTTGAAACATACTTATGATACTTCTTGAAGTAACCTTGGTTCATCATAACTTTACTTGTTTGTGGGAAGTAGACTTAACCGACATATAAGACCATTGAGGTAGCAAAATGGAATCCAGTGTCTACCCCACACCGAATAGAGTTGTCCTACTTGCCACAGTATGGACCATGAACTTCTAGTTGTTGTGGATCCACTAGCCCATGTGTATCTAGACAATCCTATGTTGACACATAGTTATGTGATACGGGTAATCGGCACTTGTCCACTCGGTTCTAACCTTAACTTTCACAGAATAGTTCTTAATCCTCTTCATCTTAGCTCATGAACGAACATGGGTAAAAGGCCTCTTGTCCTTACATCCTGTGATATGGGTAATCGGCTCTTGTCTTTATATCATATGACATGGGTAATCGCCTCTTTTCTTTTACTTAGAGAGCATGGGTAATCACCTCTTTCCTCAACATTAGCATAGCTTCTTACTTGTTGTTTCATTTTAGGTGAGAAAACCATTTAATCTTAAGATCCCTTATTATGTGAGAAATCCTTTCACAATCAAGCTTTCATGTGTGTATGAGAAATCCTTTCAACAATACAAAAACAACAACAACATTATTGATACTTCACTCTCAAAGAATCCTTCAAACATTTACACCCATCATAATTCCATAATTTAACTTTCAAAGTTCAAAACTACTTTCAATCATCGACGTTTAAAAAAGACATGAGTTAATAGAAATTCATCATAAATTCATGTAATTCTATTAATTCATGCTTGATTTCATGAAATTCTTCTTTCATAATCCAAGACCCACATTATATGCTCATACTTGGAAAACATGGGAATTACATAGGTTCATGGGGGATCATAAAAAAATCACGAGATTTACTCAATTCATACATCATAGATCATAAATCAATCATGTAAATCAACAAATTGGAGCTCCCATAACATAGAAGAAAACCCTAATTCAATTGGGGAACTTTGAAAATAGGAGAATTTTGGAACTCCATGAATGGAAGGACTCCATGGATGAAAACTATCATACCTCAATGCCAATTGGTTAACTTCAATGGAGCAATTTGGAGAATTGACTTGCAAACCCTAGCTTACTTCTTCAACTTCTAGAGAGAGAAATATTTGAGAGGAAGAATTGTTCTTCTTTTAGGAATTTGAGAGAATCATTTAAAATTGGGGAATTTTGGGGGTAAAACACTTATATAAGACTTTAGCTGACTGGTAAAATGACATAGTTTTAGGGTAAAATAATTAGGAAATGACCCAAATGCCCCTTAGAAAATAACTGCTTCCACTAACGATATGCTAGACCGACGGACCATGGCTCAACCGACGGTTCTACATGTTCGACCATCGTTTGGCATCATAAACCATTATTTGAGGCCTTGGTTGATGGACATCACCCACGAACCATGGACCCAACGATGGTCCGTTGGTCCGACGCATGGTTCTTGATTTCTGAGTAGATTTGGTTGCCTAATCCACAGACCAGACCTACGGTCCGAGTTCACTTCATGGGTCGTGGTTGGCCTCTGTCAGATGGCACCAGATTGTTCTAAAAACTAAAATTTGGCCCTTTCTCGAATCTGAAGTGGTACATCTATGTAAGGGTAAAACGCTATAGTATTAGGATAGAAAAATAAGGAAAAGCCCCAAAAGACCCTGGCTTAAAGATGACGCGACCACTGCAATGGTTGTCTTCACGGCCCTTCAAGGACAACACAAGCCGTCATGGCAGTCGTGGTCCTTGACCAGTAGATCGCGGAGAACCTATTTTTCCCTAACCCTCTTCACAGACACCTTAATGATCAGTGATGCTCACAACGAACTGTTTAAGGGTTCGTTGGAGGGGAACCCATCTTGAACAAGTTATTGAAAGTCTTCACAAGCACCACCACGAGCCGTGGTCCCCTTCATGGCTCATCAATGGCTCCTTGGAGGGTCCCATGGCCCAATTTTAGGCTGGTGACTTCCTACTTGGCCCCTTTCCTAGCCTTCTTAATTCCTAGATATTACATTATGTTCCCCTTGGGAACATTTGTCCTCGAATGAGATTCAAGAAATCATAAGGATAGCAGAAACTTAATCTAACAGCACAACATGCATACAATTACATAAATGCACATATCCGAGAGGCCCTAGGCATAACATTGCGTATAAGAGTCTGAGAGGCCCCATACAAGCCACTTAACATTCATGATACAAGATCATAGAATATAAATGATTTTAATGATAGTTTCAACAAATAAAAGTTTAATAGAGAAAAGCAGAAGTCTAAACATCATCTCAAAGCCATCTAGTACACAAGAATGATCTGGGTTTAGCACCACCTAGTCGAATCAGCCATGCTTGAATGATTTTCCTCCTTCTTCTTCTGCTTCTCCTCCTTCTAGGGAGTGCCTTGAATTCCCCTTCTTCTTGTCCTTTTTGAGTTTCCTCTTTTTTTCCATTTCGATTCATCCATCACTCCTCAGTGTTATGCCCAAACCGAAAACAATCATTGCAATATTTTGGCCTCTAGTCATAATCTACTGTTTGTTGGGTAGTTCCAAAAAAAGTTTCTATGACAATCGAGTCTATCAGCGGATAAAATATGTCTACCTCCACCAAAACTCATGCATAAGAAATACGATTCATGTCAGTTGTATACTTATCCGTGTATAATGGCATTCCAATAGCACTCACCACTTTTCTTAGAGCTTCAGCCTACAAAACCTCTACTGGTAAACCTAGAAAATTCACCCACAACAGAACCATAGTAAAGGACTTCATATCAAACACAAAATCCACCACCCAAGGCTTCCGTATGAAAGGTTTATTGTGGTAGGTATAAAGCCCTGCCTGGATTACCTCAGTTCTTTCCTCTGTCGACAAAAATCAGAATATATTTTCAATTGGTGTGGTAGAGAATTTGGGGCTTCTTCACAAAATTCCACATAGTAGTCACATACTTCTCCATAGATTTCTCATATGGAGTATCACCTAGTACATAGCCAATAAGTGTTGTGGACCAATAACTATTAGTCGCCTTGATATCTTCAGTAGTCAGATTAACCACAATTTTCCCATCACATTGATGCGGAGGTTCATATGACAGTGTAAGCCCCTTCCCCATAGCCCTATTTGAGTTTGCTGAGATTTGAGCATCCAACGTGGAACTCGTAGAAGCACTAATTTCAGAGAACCATAATAATCTAGGAATGGAAGTTTCACTTAACGGTTTCTTCCCATGGTCCGATCGAACAATGTTACATTTATCTTCATTTTCATCATCTTGTTCCTCCTCCTCTTGTATTGACATAAATTGGCCTGGGATATAGCTCCCAAAATTCAGGGGAGAAAAAGTCTATCGCAGTTTTTTGTCGTATTCCTTCTCCTTGCCATTATCAGTGCACGTTAGCCTACCTCGGCTAGCATACCCTAAAAAAAGCTAGAGAATTTCTTCCCTCTTTGCCTCCTTATACCTTTGCTTAAGTTTCTCCTATTCGATTTGTGGCGCATGAACCATAAGACGAGAAATATCCATATGATTGATAAGCATGGCGGTAAGACATTCCTTAACCACCATTTTGGAAATGCCTGCAATAAACTCCCTCATCCTTGCCCTAGGATCGGTAACCATAGTAAGAGCATATCTAGACAATTGAGTGAACTTCAAAGCATATTCATTTGTACTCATGTTTCCTTGATGAAGGTTGATGAATTCCAGTACTGTCGTCTCCCTCATCTCAAGGGGAACGAACCTATCAACAAAAGAAACCTTAACATTTTCCCAATCAAGAGGACCCGCATCAGCCACCCTCTCATCCTTCGATTGGTTGAACCATACTTGAGCAACACTCATAAGTTGATAAGAAGGTTGTTACGACCCAAGGGTACCCCCTAGATGTAACAAGGCGTATAGAACCCCGAAGTACTCAATATAAGCCACTTAGTCCTCATAACATAAGAAATAGAAAAATTTAGAGTCAAACAATATTTCAAGTGTAAAACATTTTTCATAAAATAAAGCGGAAGTCTAGACACTTTGTCTCATCATAAACATCTATTACAATATTGAATTAAATAGGGCCAAGCCCATACAACA
Organism: Solanum piurae; assembly: GCA_029582685.1. Classification (NCBI taxonomy): domain Eukaryota; kingdom Viridiplantae; phylum Streptophyta; class Magnoliopsida; order Solanales; family Solanaceae; genus Solanum; species Solanum piurae. The sequence continues at coordinate 8,885 of JAJOOO010001391.1, read as the reverse complement.
TGTTCAAAAAGGGAAAGTACATGAAAGAAACTAGACATATGAAAATCCGTCCTCAAACTATGAGGAATCACCAAGCTCGGGAACACTCAAATCCAAGCTCTATCCACAAGTATGATCACCTATAGTGTCAGACCTTACACTTGGGAAAAATGTAGGCAAAAGTAGGTGTCAGTACAAAAATGCACTAAGTATGATAGCCATGCATAAATACACTTGAAACATGCTAAAATGGGCGTTTCATTTTATGACATGCAACTTACCAAGTTAAACATCATCATAGAGATAGTTGATAAATCATAAGTCATAATCATCATATTCAATGCAAGCTAACATCAACTTTAAAACCTTTAAACTTATATACCATACTTCATGTAGTAACCTTTGTTCATTATTCATGTTCTTGTTGTGGGAGATATCCTTAACCGACATGAGACCATGTGAGCTATAACATGATCACCCGGTGTAACCCACACAAAAAGGGGTTGTCCTACTTGCCTAAGGTAGAACCATGGTTTGTTAGCTTAGGTGGATCCACTAGCTAAATATCATATGGAGGCACTCAATTTATGGGATACGGAGATTGCTGGTAGAAACCCGTACTCATCTGACGTAAAAGGTTTCCATCTCATGAGACATACATGGGAAGCCCAGACTCAATGGGAATTAAAGACTTCCATCTCATTTCAATATCCACTCGGTGCTTAGCATAAATCCCACAGAGTACTTATTAGGTCTTAGTTAACTGATGTCTCACGGAAGGATGTCCTTGACAACTAATCCAAGTTAGTTCATTAGGATACCTCATTAGATCATGTGTGAGAAAATCTTTCACCGTCCATGTCTACATGTAAGTAATAGATTCAATTAGGTGAGAAAGCCTTTAAACCTTAGAATCTTCATTATGTGAGAAAATATTTCACATCATGTTCATTATGTGTTCATGAGAATTTCCTTTCAATCAATACAACAACAATATCATAATCATTGACATTTTACTCTCAAAGTGTCCTTAAAGCATTAACATAGATTTCATAAAAACATGCATAATCTCATACTTTACTGTTTCAAGGTTCATAACCTACTTTCAATAAACACATCTAGAATTCAAGCATAAGACATGGATTTCATTGTAATTAAAGCAAGTCTAATCATAATCTCTCTTACATGCTTTACTCTTAAGCAATTCTAGTCATATTTCATCATATTGCCCCAATCTCAATCACTACTAATCATAGATCATCATGTATACCTTAATATAATTCAATTCATTTTTATATGCTCAATTCTCAAGCAATATACTATACATATTATCCATCTTAGAAGATTACATCTAAATCCTCAATTCCCCTTTCATGGCATAAAACCCATTATCATCAATTACATCTTTCTAGACATGGGTTAGGCATGGGTATATGTAATTCAACACTCATATCATTGAATCTACTCAATTCAAGCATAAAAAATCATAATCCACTCAATTAGATCAACATTCAATAATACCCACAACATAAGATCAAAATTGAGAAATATGGGAATTTCATGGGTTCTTGGGGATACATTATAAAAATCATAGGAAATAATCAATTCATGCTTAATATAACTCAATTCAATCATAAAAATTAAGTTTGAAAGGAACAAATGACTTTTGAATCAAACCCTAACTTTTGGGGATTTCTATATTTTAAAATTGAAGGTTTTGAGAGGACTCCGTGGAAGAAAGCTATCCATGGATGAAAACTACCAATCCTTAACAACAAAGTCCAAAGAAATTGATTTTTAAAAGCTTTATATTGAAACACTAGAATGAATCATCTTCTTCTTCTTCAAGTTTCTAGAGAGAGAAATATTTTGGAGAGGATAAACTTTGGGAATGCTTTTGGGTTTTTGAATAAGTGATTTAATTGGGTGAGTTTTGGGGTTAAAATGACATATATAGAGGTTCTAGGCTTGGGAAAAACAACATATCTTTGAGTTAAAAAAATTAGGAAAAGACCCAAGAAGTCCCCTGACTAGAAACAACCGGAATGGCATGATGGAGGCCTTCATGGGTCGTCATCATCATCACGGCCTGTCAAACGGGTCCTGAAGTATTTCAGCCTGACAGTGCTTCACTATTTTGGGAATACCTTTTTACTCCGATATGGGAATTGGGGAAATTCGGTGGCATTGGAAAAATGAGTCAGAAACCTTCAATGTGATAGGTCACGGCCTACCTAATTCGTTTTGAGAAAAGAGCTATTATCTTTTGAAGTTGACCCTACACTAAAAGTCTAATTAAAATCCCTTCACGTGAGGCTCAACGAGCTGTGGTGCCTTTCATGGTCATTGTCCAGTACCTAGCAACCTTTCACTTAACCCCTAAAAACTAAGTCAACCTCATAACCATTCCCACGGCACGTCAAGGACTTCACGAGCCGTGAAGATGCTCCTGTGGAGGAGGTCAAGTTGGGAAGCCTCGAGGAGGCTACTACCTCACCACCACAGGTGGAACCACGGGGAGTGGTGGCCACCACGAGCCGTGAGGGCTCTTGTGGCAAGGTGGGTAGTGCCTTGGGGATGTTGGGCAGCCTTGTCCCCTTTCCCTTGGCTCTAGTTAGTCTACTAGGCTATGGGTTGTTACAATATCTACACCTTGGGGTCATTTTTCCTCGAATGACATTCTAAACACCTTACAGAGGTAAAGACTCAAGACTAGCAGCACATAATGCATGCTACAACATCAAATGCATATAAACATGGAGGAAACATCAACTCCAACTCAAACATACTTAATTCATCACAAGGAAGTAGGAACTACATCTAACTACCCACCTTTTCAAAACTAAAAATATGCTCAACACAATCTTAAGAAGCCTTTATGCAATTTACTCTCAAAAAGCATAATTAAAGCATGTTCAACAATTCATCTCATTAAGCATATAGGCAACTCCTACTTAATGCACAACAATGTAACACCCCGTATCCTAGACTGACCAGATTGTAGATTTCAGAAGCTATAGGTGACTTCGACATGCACCACCTATGTACCATAGGGTGACCCATGGTCCGTGTTGGTGGTCCGTGGATGGTCACCTGCAGCGCTCCCTCAAAAAGTCCTAAAATTTCGGCCAAGTGTTGACCCACGGACGGACCTACGGACCATGGTCCATTTCCGTGGATTAGAACCCCAGTTTCAGCTCCCAGTCACCGATCGACGACTAAATAGCACGGACCGTCAATCGATCCACGGTCCGTCGGTGACTTCGAAAGCTTATGGTCTTTTCCTTCTGCGTTCGACCTCTAAACTACGTTGTTTAAACCCTAAACTAAGTAGATTTGGTCAGTTTTAGCCTAGAAACATTACTAGAACTTACCTAAGTCAGATCATTCTTCAAAACTTAAAAAAAATAGAGCGTAAGAGGAGAAAGAGGTCAAGAACCCTAGTTCAAGAACGCAACAAGGTTCCATCAGTTCCAGTCGTGAAATTGAAAGATTTCTACCTGGAATTTATCGCCAGGTATGTGAGATTTCACTATTGGGTTCCTTTCTCCCATTACGTCCCTAGATTTCAGTTAGAATGTTGATTCCCTTAATATTATCTATACATAAGGTTTCTTGAATGTTAGAAATTGTTGGGTTTTAGATATTAGAATGATTCAAGTCAGATTGTCATGAATTCAGTATCCTTTGGTGTAGATCCTTTCACAAATTTAGAACCCAAGCTATGTAGTTCTTTTAGTTCATGAATTAAACATGCTAGGTCAGATATTTCAGATATGTACATGCATGCCTCCATTTTTGAATGTCCGTTATCAATATATTAATGTTGCATTCTCTCTTTGCATGCCAGTAGTTTGAGCTATCCAGTATTACAACATTTCAGTCATAGAATGTTAAATACTTAATCAATTGGGAGAAGCTTAATACTTAGTGGACTAGGGTCAGTCACCCTCAAGTCCCATAACTACGTGACCCATAGGTTGTAAGTCCCCTATGTACACATTATTTTAGTGATCACGCCAGTATGCCTCTATACCTCTGGCATGGTATATTGTGTCCTCTCGATGGGCGCATACATCAGACTCAACATTTAGCTCATGTGGTTTTATGTCGGTTATTAGTAACTCCCTTACGGTTTAGTCAATTTTTATTTCATTGACCATGTTATCAACATTGTTCAATATTCAGTCTTAGCATGTGATAAACTTGCTCATTGCATTCAGTTCATCCATGTTTAGTATTTCCAGTATCCTTATTATGTTCAGATCACATCATTGCTTATTGCTTGTTTAGTTATGTTATTTTTCAGCTTTACTCTATCATGCATGCTAAGTACCTTTCAAGTACTGACGCATACTTTGCGCTACATTTTCTCACGATGTAGGTTCAGGTTCTGAACTTCCAGATAACGCATAGATCGGTTCCGGATCTCCAGTTCAGCAGTAACAGTGGTGAGTCCTTATTCTTTGAGGATGGTTGACATGATTGTCTTTCCTTGCTTTTAGTTTTAGTTTTAGTTTTTGCTATATTTATCTTGGGCATGTACAAGAATTTCTAGTCAGTAGAGGCTATTTCATAGATAGTTAGTTTCAACTTTAGTGTTAGAGTTTGACCTTTCATTTGTATTCAAACTATCAAGTTTCTTTATTCAGATAGTAAATGGGTTGTCACACCCGAACCCAAGCTGAGGCGGACAAGTACCATAGGAACACTTGCTTTACAAGTGACCTATGATGAGAAAGTAAATTAATATGCATATATATTTACTGATGAGAAGCTTCATATACAACACATGTTGACTAGCTAAACCGATACATGTGACAAGTGAAACTATGAATAAAGATGATAGCTTCACAATGTCTACAAAGCCTTTAGTGGAATCCATGAATGTACCACTATGAAAATAAGCACAGTAAAGACTCGGCAAAGCCCCGAATCAACCTGGAGCTCACCAAGAACCGTTGAGTATCATATCTTCTATTGGGTAGATCTACTAGTTGAGTACCTGTACTTGTAGCATGAACTGCAGTGTCCCCAATAAGGGACGTCATTACGAAAGAATGTACTAAATATGTAAGGCATAATACAACCATATGTAAAATGAGAGTTCAAGTAAAACCAAATACCAATAGATAAGGATTAGATACCACCTTTGCTTATACTTGTGGAATCATGTATGTTACATTCTTTTCTTTATTGTGTGTTATAATATTTATAAGGCATATGATACAAATGACCAGTTGATCAGCAGTAGAAGAGGATGACCCATGCTAGGCATTTTAACCCCTGCGATCCTGTCCTCATAATTCAGAAATTGGGATCGACCCATGCTAGGCTTTCACCCCTGAGCTGCCACCCTTCCATACCAATAGGGATCGGCTCATACTAGGATTTTGCCCCTGAGCTGCCTCCTTTCTATACCAATTGGAATCGACCCATGCTAGGCATTTTTCCCTGGGCTGCCACCCATAATTAAACAAATTACTTCACTTAGATTCTTTAATCTTTGAGATTGTTGTTTTGATGTTCATAACTCTTTGGAGATTGTTCTTTTGATGATCATAACTCTTTTGAGATTGTTGTTTTGGTGGTCATAATCATTGTTGAGATTTGGAACTATGGACCAGTAGTAGAAAACATATGAGTATGGACTTACGATAATAACAATGACATGGGAAGCAAATGTGACACCTACGTAATACTTAGGATCCTATATGACTCAGTAAGCATTTTCATAACTCAAATTGAAGCACGTATCAAGTGAAGACATTTAACATTAAGTAAAGAGATTTGAACTCTATATGATAGCCAAATACTCACTAGCTAATATAATATACAAGGTATACATGAACGTGGAACCAAGGGAAAACGTGGGCAGATTCAACTTAATGATGGATACATATTCCAAGTAAGTACATATAAAATGTACAGTAGAGCAAGTAGGGAACTTATGAGGTAACGTTATAGTCTAACACAATGGGAGTAGTAACCAATAAAGGGAACATATGAACATGTGAAAAGATGACATATATGATGGAATAGACAATTGAAACAAGTTGGCAAGATACGGGCAAATTTTATATCCAACATATAAACATATGTACCATGTGTAATCTAGGATCATTTTGATTATATAAGGGGGATACGTTCCAAGGGTACTTTGATGATGAAACAAGTTTAAACCTTGCATGCTAATACTTGATAGAGTAAGCACATACATTTAGTAATAAACTCATATTAGAGTACTCACTTTAATTCTCTAGCGAGTAGGAACTATAAGTATGGATCAGTTCCTACTAAGGGCACTTAGAAAGCTTACTTTTTGTAATACAAGTGTTGGATTCATGCATAAGAAATAGGAAATCGAATAGTCTTACATACCTTGCTATACAATTCAAAAAGTATGACTTCAGCTCCTTCTCTTCATATTACTAATCTACAATAAAATAAGTTGTAAGACTAGTATTAGTAGCTAATCAATCAATTTGAGCTACTTGATCTCACCAAAATAGTAACAAAGAAGTAAGCATGCATTTTATCTTGCCAATGTTTTCTTTCCTTCCCTTTCCCTTAAATCGTGTCTATATACTGTACAACCTTCGTATCAGGTCCTCCCGAAAACTCCCTGCAATATTTAAGTCCTTTAACGCTCCTCAACTAACCCGCACATCCAGTGACATCCCTTATCATAACATACAAAAACAATCCTTAAACATAATAATGTCGCAAAAGAAATTATATGAATCATGGTTTCTGATCACTAGTACATGAAGAGCTAAATTACACTTTTAAAGTGCTCAAACAAGCTGATAACTGAATGTAAAGATGGCTGTCCCAACATGCACTAATCAATAAAACATCCTCCCAATATTACACCATGTAAAATAAACAAATTCCAACTCACTAACACATACCAAATGTCCTAATTAACACAAGAACAAGAGGGGGAAAATTTTAGTAGCTTACCTTCGTGGACAAAACTACCACTTGCTAAGACTTGGATTCTTCAAGGTAAAGGGTGTCCTCCTTAACTTTTTCTTAAATTATACCTTCCAATAGCTTGAACTCCCTAATATTCAAGAACCCTAATGGTATTTAATGGCTGTTTTATTAAGCTATGAGAGAGAAGAGAGAAAGCTCTTGAAATCAATTTTTTTTTGTCAAGGTAAAAATGGTTGGAAAAAGCTGATATCAATCCCTTTTCAAAGGACCTACTTTGGCTGACTTTCTCACTCATTTTAGGCAATAATTTTTCAAGTAGGTGACCCACCTACTTGAACTTTTCACATGGGCCTTTTTAGACTTAGGAATATTGGGCCTTGGCTGTCCATTTTCTCCTTATTCTTCTACTCAACTTGGGCCAGATTAATGCAAGTAGGTGGTAATGTATTTGTTCCAATAACATGGTAAAAAGAGTCTTAGTAGGTGATGCACCTACTCATCCTTTGGGATGGTCAATAAGTCAAAGTAGTTGATGCGCCTACTTGTCACCTACTAGCTTAGTTAAGTCTCAAGCAAGCACCTCAATATTTTATTCCATTTTAGACCTTAATACCTTTAACTTAACTTAAAACTTATATACATTATGCCACTTTAAACTTTAGACTGAAATACCAACTTATGATCTCAAGTTTAACAACTTCCATCGTGGTCAACTTAATCGGGCCGCATCAAAATCTACAGACAGTTCGCTATAAACCTATTCTATTGTCACTAGTCGCATAGGAAACCGAGTCCAGAACTAACCACAAAGAAAATTATAAGTGTCATGTAAATAGAACTAGTACACGTAGAGTACAGGGGGTGTTATATCCTCCCCCCCTTATGATCATTCGTCCTCGAATGATAGGTGCACCTGATAGTTCGGTTAATCTCAAAATTTCATATAGATATTTGCGAGAGCTCCCATTGTAAATAGGACTATCCGAAATCCATAGACTAACCTAAAACACATATAGACAAGTCTAGCATGAAGTCTCAATAGAAATGGTTCATGAAATAATATTATGACAAATTAAACCCATTTCTTGACCATGTATTTCACTGAAGATACACAAGTAGAACTCATACAGATAAGTGCTTTAATATACCTAAACACAAGACATGAAAATGACATATCAAATGAACAAATGCTAGTAGGATTTCTGATCATATAACGGGACCACATGATCTCAGATCCTTATGTTGGTGTTTAGAATGAGGAGGGGTATTTAGGATCTCTACCATCTTTTATTCCCAAGTATCTTATTTTATACTATATTCCTCCCACGATACTTCAATGGATGTTACACCTTTTGAGCTTAGCTTCCGGGCTTTAACAATCAAGAATAACTATAGTATCTGCCAATTTTTTTGTATATGGAACGAACACATAAAATCATAGGCCTAACCTATCGGGGCTCTACTTTCCCTTCTCTTTTATCTGATGACGCTTTTTAGAGGTGAGGCTTATAAGAACCTATTATAAACTCTAAAGTTTTATGCCGCACCTTCGAATAAGGCATTATTCTAAGTAATTTATATATGGTTGTGCTAAAATTTACATATATGCCTGTCACGACCCAAGCCTAGGGCTTAGACGTGACATGGAGAATGAGGAACCCGAAGGAACCCCAAACAAGCCTCTCAAACTTGTCATCACACTTCATCGGTTGCGGAAGTACATTCAACATTAATTAACGGGAAATAGGGACTAAGGGCAAACCATTTCAAAATGACATCATAGAATAAGAGCCAAGCTCATTTACAAAATACTTGTCCAACGCACACCTCTACATACATAGATAGGACGGGGCCATGACATACTACAGGCTCCCCTCATAGTCAAAATACAATTGCAAGATAAAGTCTCAAAACATAGGAGTAGGAAACATAACATAGCCCTCGAATCATTGAGGACTCACCAA